>JAOWBN010021602.1:0-10615 GCA_028565015.1 Pinguicula moranensis
TTTTGCGCAGACCCTCTTATGCTTATAATTGGATTATAAGAATTTTTTTTGAAAAAATGAAGAGTTATTTTTGGCGGAAAAGGTGATTATAAGAAGATTATAATTTTAATAAGGGCTACAATTTACATAGAATAGAACTCAACAACACATAATAGAACAAAAAAATGGAATTTGCAAAACAAAAATTGCAATCAGGTGAAGGACGTCGGTGTGAGCGATGGTGCGGCGTCACTGAGGCCAGCGATGGTTGAAGGGGTGTCTAATTTGGCTCTCAACAGTGGGGTGCGGGCTGGGTCTCCGCGTGATGTTGTGAACTCTGTATCGGGCAGAATTGACGGATATGTTGGCTCCGTTGCTGGAGTGGGGATGAGCAGAGGACTGGAAAATAAGGAGGCGGTGGACATTAGAGGGCCCTCGGCTCACGGCGAGGCGACCGATGAACAGGGTTCTGTACATAGGGCTTACACGGATGCGGTGCCTGTAGGGTTGGATTTGGCCGGGATTGATGTAGTTTTGGAGGAAGACTGTGCGATGGTCGGCAACGATCTGCTGAGTGGTAATACTTGGGAAAAACAGGGGAAAAAGAGACGCGGTCCGAAGGAAGGCTTGATTTCGACTGTTGCAAACCGCCCGCCTCTGCCTATACATATTTAACGTCTGAGAGAAGAATCTGACTCCTTTTATGTGACCAATTTCCCACCAACAATTTCAGCATATGCACTACGACATTCATTCATGGTGTACGGTATCGTACGCGACGTATTCATTCCACGAAATCAAGAGGCATCCTCTCGCCGCTTTGGATTCGTGAGATTTGCCCCTGTCCCGGATGTTGCTTTGTTAGAAAGTCGGCTGAGTGGCTTATGGATTGGCTCTTACAAGCTTGTGGTAAGAAGAGTCCAACAGAAATCGCCCCTTGTGATGAAGGTTGCAAATCCTATTGTGTAGACAGTGCTAGACTTTAAGGTGGATAGGGATGGCTCACCTCGTTCAGATGCTAATCAAAGAGTAATGCATTTTGAGGCGGATCCTAAAGAATCATTATGGCTGGAATCTTGTGTCCTTGGCAGCCCTATGAGAGGTATGGATGTAAATGGTATCATGATCAAACTAAAGGAGCACGACTTGGGTGACGGGAAAGTAATTTGTGTGGAAGGGGGAGAGGTTATGATTTCTTACCTACTGATGTTCTGATAACTAGACTGGAATTGGAAGAAGATTTGGGTGAGAGACTTGGGCTGTCAGAAGTGCGCCCGTGGAGGAAGAATAGAATGGATGGCACAAGGGAGGTGTGGCTGCAAGTCCGCGGGACACCCCTTCATTGCTGGTACCCAGAATTTTTCAGGTCCTTGGCTTCCAATTTCGGTGAGTTTGTCCGCCTGGACTATAATATGGTAGAGAGGAATATGATGCACCGTGCCCGAATACTAGTTTATGTGAAACAGTCGACATTCATTGATGAATGTGTTAAAATACAACTGTCGCAAGAATGGTTCTCGGTCTCGGTGGTAGAGGAAAGTGTTCATGGTCGGGGCTGGGAGTCTGGTACTAGGAAAGCACTTAAGCAGTAGGAGGACTCTGGTTTGATGAACATGCAAAATCTAGCAGACTGTCCTACTCTTCTGCGACAAAATACGAACAGCATCCAACTGAGGTTGTACTAAATCTTGAATGTCAAACTGGCCTTGAACTGTTACACGTAGCTGCTGAAAGGAACAACCTGGCAGTTAGAGATGAATTGATGGTTGAGTCCGGCCGGCAGAAAGAAATGATTGTGGAGTCCAAAATGATAGTGGAGTCTGATTTAATCAGCGAGGCACCAGGACCATCAACGCAACATAATCAAGGTGAGATATCTGCAAGTCCGAATCCTTTTGGTCTTAACCCCTTCATTTATAAAAACACAAAGCCTTCCCGAAAAAATAAGGATTTAGGACTTAAACGGAGAGACACTCGGTGTCATCCATATATGATGCATAAGGCGGCAACTGAGACACTTCTGCACACAAAGGGACTTACTGCTCAACCTCCAAGATTGGATGATTCTGACAAGCAACTAGAATCTTCAGATATTGGGGACAAAATTGTTAAGGAGACTGGCCATATAAATATGAAGGGTGCTGTAGACGTGGTAACAAGTGGGGATGTAGGTGGTTTGTTGGAAGGGCAGAAGGTACGAAAGTCTAAATAACAGACTGAGGCTGCCTTTATTTGGAGTCTTGGTAAGAATATAGGTGTGTGCAGTGAGCAAACTGATGCAAATATGGAGGCTCGTCTCCTTCAAATGGAACACAGAGATGCCACGCTTGCCCTGTTAGCTGCTTTGGAACAAGGGACTACCACAGTGCCTTTATGAAGATTCTATCTATAAATATACGCGGACTGCGGGTTCCGGGCCGTGCAGGTGAGGTGAAAAAGATTCTTTGGACACACTTTGTTGACTAGCTGTCTCCAGGAAACTAAAAAAGTTATGGTAGATCAATTTTTAATAAATCAAGTATGGAGTCGCTCTGAGAGTTCATGGGCATTCAACCCATCAGAGGGGACCTCGAGTGGATTGCTCTCGGTTTGGTCTGACTCGTCATTCGGCGCAGAAACAATTACGGCATTACCAAACCTTTTAATTGTAAAAGGTACATGGAAACACACAAGAAAAAATGATGATTATTAATGTGTATGCTCCGAGTGGGGGTGTAGGGCCAAAGAAGCTCTTATGGCAACAGCTTGCGGATATCATAAGTGGTGTAGGTGAGGTAGCTACATGCCTCCTGGGGGACTTGAATACGGACCATAGACCGGATGAACGAATGAACTTTAGCGGTAAACCTTCTACTGATATGAAGGATTTTAATGATTTTATTCTGACCAACGAGCTCATTGATCCACCTCTTCAGCGTTTCACATATACTTGGCTAAATGGGCGAGGCACCAGTGCAAGTCGCATTGATCGTATGCTTATTTCGGAGAAATGGGACATCTTATGGCCGAATCTTATTGAGACGGCGATGGAGAGAACTATTGCTGACCATCGTCCGATTTTATTACACTCTGAAGTCGGCAACTGTGGTCCAAAATCCTTCTCTACTATGGATTGTTGGGACACACATCCTGATTTCATACCATTCGTGCAGAGCACATGGAGAGCGACTACATTCTCAGGTAGTAAAGCATTTATTTTGCATAGCTCTATTCAACATATGAGGCATAAGTTGAAAAATATGGAACCGAGAGGTGTTCGGTATGGTGGAATGTCTGATAACAACTTGGAATGAGAAGCTGAGCTGGTATGATTCGGAGGGAGAGAGGAGAGCTCTAACGGAGGAGGAAATAGATGCAAGAAAAGTAGTATTGGGTCATAACGGCTTTATTATATCAAAAGTCGAGGTCTAAATGGATTAGGGAAGGTGATGGAAACTCACGCTATTTTCATGCTTGTGTTCGTAAATGGAAGCAGAAAAACACAATCCACTGGTTGTTTTTAGATGGTGAATGGATAGACAATATCCCAGATGTAAAGAATGGGATCTTGCAATTTTTCTCATCCCATTTTTTTCGGAGCAGGATTCTCTACGCCCTCACATCCGTCTGGAATGCGAACGGCGACTGACAGATGATGATAATAGAATGCTAATATCTATTTTCAGTGAGGAAGAAATTTTTGACACTCTATGGTCGTACTCCGGGAAAAAGAGTCCAGGAGCTGATGGTATTAATTTCCATTTTTTGCAAACCCACTGGAAAACGGTGAAGCATGAATACATTGATTTCTTGCATGAGTTTTATTATTCAGGTTGTCTATTTCGGGGACTGAATTCAACTTCGATTATTCTGGCGGCAAAAGCGACCTCTCCTTTGAATTTGAGCCACTATTACCCCATTTCCTTGGTGGGTAGTGCGTATAAATTACTTGCAAAGCTACTTGCAAACCTGTCTTCGAAAGGTAATAAACAAACTCATATCTCCCTAGCAATTAGCGTTTATTAAAGGACGTCAGATACAGGACGGTATCCTGGTTGCTAGTGAGCTCCTTCATCATGTTAAAATGACAAAGAAGGCAACTGTGTTTCTGAAAGTAGACTTCGCTAAGGCATTTGATTCTGTGAATTGGAAGTTTCTTATTTCGATGATGCGGAAAATGGGTTTTTGTGAGCAGCGGATTGGCTGGATGAAAGCTTGCCTAACCTCAGCCTCCGGTTCGGTCATGGTTAACGACGCATCAACAAGTATTTTCAAATTTGAGCGTGGATTATGCCAAGGCGATCCTTTATCGCCATTCTTGTTTGTGATTGTAACTGAAGGCTTGAACTTGTTACTTAAATCAACCATGGAGAATGGTTGTTTCAGAGCAATTCTGTGTGGTGATCTCATTCATACTCACTCATTATATGCCGATTATACATTGTTTTTTGGTTAAGGGGACCTGGCCAATGTTAAAGTTATGAAGGGTATCCTGCGAATATTCGAGTTGGTATTGGGATTATCTATCAATTTTAAAAAAAAGCAGTCTTTTTAGAATGAATATATCACAAGAGCTGCAACATTTGTGTGCGCATACTCTTCATTGCTCGATTATGTCGGTACCGTTCGATTATTTTGGGGTTCAGGTGGGTGGAAACCCAGGTTGCAGAAATACATGGCAATGTCTTACACTTGCAATGAAGAAAAAGACTCATTCATGGGAAAACCGTTTTCCTAAATTTTGGAGGAAAAGTGACATTAATAAAGAGCGTATTATGCAACATGTCGGTCTACTATTTCTTTTTGTTCTTGGCTCCGAAATCTGTGATACAAGACATGATTAGCTTATGCAGAAATTTTTTATGGAAGTCCAGCCATGTCAATAATGAGAGGGGAGCTATAACATGGGTAAGTTGGGATTCAATGTGTAGGAGGAAAGAAGTTGGGGGCCTCGGTCTTCTAGATCTAAATTCTTTCAACTTGGCCTTATTAGCCAAATGGGGTTGGAGGCTGAAAAGGGAGGAGAATGGTATGTGGAAAGTCGTCCTATGTGCAAAATATTTTGGGTCGCGCCTTCCGGATTGCGATTGGTCGACACTGCCCATGTACCAACCATCATCTCGCTGGTGGCGCGACCTGAAGAAGATAATTGTTTCGGCAAGGTGGTTTGTGAGCAGTCTTCAGCGGATAATGTGAAATGAGGAGCAAGCCCATTTCTGGGAAGATAATTGGTGCGGTAATGATACTTTAGCTAGTCAATATTCCATGCTATACAGGTTGGCGGCTGACAAAGGGGTGCTAGTTTCTGGAAAATGGGTATTGATAGATTCAGATTGGCAAGTGGTTTGGAAGTGGCGCAAATTGCTCAGCCGGTGCCAAGATAGAAATTTAACCTCTTTGAATGCACAATTAGCAGGTTGTCACCCAACGGCAAGAACTGATTCATGGCGTTGGAATGTAAACTCATCAGGTACATATTTTGTGAAAAGTGGCTACCAAGTAATCTGTGATGAGAAGGTGTCGGTAAATCCGCAACCTGAATTAGCTGACGTATGGGGCAATCGATCGCCGTTCTGTGTGATGGCCTTTGGTTGGCGCCTTCTACAACCCCGTATAGCAACGATGGACAACCTCATACACAGAGGTATGTCTTTCCCGTCTGATACCCAATTATGTACCTTTTGTAGGGCGGAAATGGAGGAAGTCTCTCACTTATTCTGGGCATGCCCTATCTCATATGCGATTTGGGCGACAATATATAATTGGTTTGGCTTTATGTATGTGGGACGTCATACCCCTATGGAACATTTCCAGGCTCATGTTGGGATCCTGGACCTATTCGTGGAATAAACTTATGGAAATCCGTCTGGCACTGTATCACCTGAAATATCTAGAATGTGAGAAATGATATGAGATTCAGAAATGGAGAATTTGATCCAGACAAGCTCCTCGAGCGAATTCAGGTGCAGTTATGGTACTGGCACACGACTTTTGAGAAGGTCCCAGCGATAATAACTTTATCGGATTGGATACAACACCCAAGACTGTGTTAGATCATTTTTTCCACCATGAGACTGTATAGTGTTGGGGTCACTGTTCCCTGCAAAGGGAGGCAACGACCGCCCTACCGTGTACAAAAAATTGGTTGCAATTTAATTTTTATTACCCATAAAAAATTGCAATTCACTGCAACTTGCACAGAATCGAACATAGCATCACAAGCACAAAACATCAGTAGACAAAACATACAACTTCTTGCATACGGAGCATTATTAAAACAAAACATCAAGTTCAAACTACTATGTCCATTATACTAAAAACGAAAGCAAACAACAAAACAGGATTAAGTGGTTGCTCCAGGTGAAGTATTCGACGATCCAGTCATTGGTGGCGCGTCAGTTGTGATACAGGAGGAAGCCTCACCCATGGAAAAGAGGCACTTATAGACAATGGGTCCTTTTTGCCCACTACCAAACAGAGGGGAAAAATAATTTGCCCACTACCAAACAGTTATCCTATTTGCCCACTACCAAACAGAGGGGAAAAATAATTGTCCCGAACCTAACCAACAGTTGTCCGCAAAGGCGGATATGACCAATTCGGCTACCAAACGGACCCTTAGTGATTAATATCATGTCATCTACATAAAGTAGCAAATAAACAGGGCCAGCAATAGCAAGAATAAAATACAAACAACTACCATGTTAGTTTCTAATAAATCCCATTCATGTCACAAAAGTGTCAAATCTTTTGTACCATTGATATAGAGCTTGCTTCAAACAATATGATAACTTCTTTAATAAATAGACATGCTCAAAATATTTCTTATCAATAAAACTAACATGTTGCTCCATGCATATAACCTCTTCTAAGTCTCCATTTAAGAAAGCAATTTTAATGTCCAACTGTTCTAGTTCTAAATCATGGCAAGCAACATATGCTAGTAGGATTCTTATTGTATTAAACTTGACTATTGAAGATCATATTTCATCAAAATCTACTCATTCCCTCTGAGTAAACCCTTTTGCTACTAATCTAGCTTTAAATTTAGGTTGATCAGTTGGGGATTTACCTTCGTTTACCTTTTAGATTCACTTGCAGTCCATTGTCCTCTGATTCTTGGGTTTTGGAACCAGCTGCCATGTTTTATCCTTTCTCAAGGAACTAATTTCCTCTTCTATGGCTTTTATCCACTTGTCAACATCCTTGGATTTAATTGCTTCAGCATACATGTCAGGTTTGGATGATGAAATCTCCATACTTGCAACCAAAGATTTAGTTTATGGTTATACAATGTATCAATTGTGTCCTTTGTATGCTGATCATCATGGAAACCATCTGGTAGAATATAAGTGGAATATGCTCCACTGCAAAATAATTTGTGAGTGGCTGATATTTGTCCTAGGTGTGTGCAAATGGGACTGGGATTTTGGGATTTTCCTGGTCCCTAGAAGTTTTGATCCCGAAATCCCAGTCTTAGCTAAATTACTGGGAACCGGGCCATGATTCAGGTCCAGTAGCAATTTCCAAATGGTTTTTGGGTTGGGACCAGGCTATCCCAATCATTTTGCGAGATGACCCGATTCCTGAATGTTTTTTAAATAACCAAAATTATTTTTCAGGTTTTAGCCCATTTACACACACCAAATTTGCCAGAACCATAAATTATTTGGGCTGTAATTCATGACAAATTCGCAAGCCCAACCTAGGACAAAATCGCAGAGTTCAAGTTCGTTCATCATTACTTGTCCGCCGCCGCCACCAAGCATAGCAGATTGAAAACTGAATTTTGTCTATGATTTCCTCTACCGATTGGGCATTGCCTTGAAGATTACTGCATTTCTTGCTGACCAAATCTTCCGGAGGGTTTCTATCCAAATTAGCTTTCTTGCATTTCTTACTGCATTTTACAATTGCATAGCTTGTACCTAGGGTTTTCACCCATATTTACCCCTCTTTTGGCTAAGTGTTTATGAAAAAGTTAGACAGTGCTACGTATAACAAAAAGAAAAACAAAATTTATATTTGAAGTATAAATTATTAATTAGATTACAAAAGTAGATCAATACCTTTGAAAGGGGTTGACATTTTCTTTACTGGATATGGTGAATCTTCTCTATAAAGCGTATCATCAAGAACTGTGATTGGACTCGGTTGTTCAGACATGATTGAATTATGTTCGACAAGTGGCATGAATTCTCTTGTTCCTGGTACAAAATTCTTAGAGCATGAAGTAACAATCTTAAAATACTTTGTTATTTGTTTCATTCTGTTTAGCCTTTGTAGATCATAGATGAGGATTGAGAGCATTGCTTTAAATGGAAGCAACATTATTTTGAATTTGAACTATGTTGCTGTTATTTGCATTCTTTATGAACTATTTTTTGTATTACATTTCCATTTAGGAAATAAAAATTTAATTAAAAAATGAATTGGGACTTTTGGAAATTTTTGGTACTGGCTCGAATTTCCGGAGTCCCATTTCCAAGATTCCTAAAATAATTTGTTTGGGATGGGCTCAAGAATTGGCTAACCCAAGCCCGTGTTCCGGAAATAATTTGTTAGCCTACTTTGTCTTGCACTCTTAAATATCCAAATCCTATATTATTAGTGTTAGTACAAGGAAATTCAAGTTCGTTGAATATAACATCCCTGCTGATAAGCACTTTAAAACCAGGAAAAGTTCCATCACACAACCTATATCCTTTAGTTCCTTCTTGTACCCCATAGAAAACATACTTTGTTGATCTAGGGTCTGGCTTATCATTACTTGTGTGTGCATAAGCTGGCATCCAACAACTTTTAAGTAATTTTAATTAAGTTTTCTCCCTGTCTAGATTTTTTCAGGACATTCAAATTAAATGCTGCAGAGGGGCTTCTATTCACTAAGTGATTAGTTGTACTACATGCTTTCCCCCAATATGGTTTCTAAAGGTAAGAAGTATTTGAAAGACACCAAACATTGTCTAATAAAGTTTTGTTCATCCTAGCGGCTACCCAATTTTGTTGTTGTGTGTGCCTAACCGTTGTATGTTTTGTAATACCATATTCACCACAAAAATTGTCAAATCCTAGATTATGAAACTCAAGTTCATTGTCAGTTCTTAGGTATTTACTCTACTTATCAGTCTAGTTTTCAACTAGAGTTTTCCACCCTTTAAACTTAGAAAGCATATGATATTTAGTTTTCAAAAGAAACACCCATACTTTTCTACTAAAGTCATCTACGAGAGATAGAAACATATCTACAACCACCATGAGTTGGAATTAATTCTGAACCCCATACGTCAGCATGTACATACCCAAGCACTTGTTCAGATAAATACACCCATTATGAAACTGTGCTCTATATTGTTTTCCCATGATGCATGATTTACAAAAATCTAAATCACATATTTTATCTTTGCCAAATAAACCTTTACTGTGCAACACATTTAATCTGTTTTGACTCATGTGTCCTAACCTTAGGTGCCACATTTTCGTAGAGTCTTGTGCAGTAGAAACTAAGAAAGAATTATTAACTTGTGAATCATGTCTCAAGAATATAAAGTCTATTTTGCTTACTACCTTAAAAGATCTGCTTATTATTTTTGAAAAGTTTATTGTCCATCTCCCCTTGATAATAACACCTTGATTCATCCAATGTACCTAAAAAAAGGTTCTTTTTAGTTATGGTACTTATCTAAATTCTGTTAGCGTTATATTTTTGTCATTGTTCAATCTTAGAGTTATATTTCCACTCATCTCTACTAGACATGTGTGATTATTTCCCATAAAACTGTTCTTATTGAAGAATGATTAAAACTATCAAGCCAGCCCCTGTTGGAGCTCATATCGTTTGAACACCTTGTGCCTAAAACCCACTCACTATTAGACCTCTCCATTGCCACCATTAAGGCTTGAGATATTAGTTCAGAAACAATTAAAACTTCTGAATAACTGCACACTGTTAACACATTAGAATTTTGTTCATTGTTATTTTCTTGGTCTATGTTTGTTCCATTTTCTTTTTGTCTTCTTAACCAGATGTAGCAGTCCTTCTTAAAATGGCAAGGCTTATTACAGATAAAACATTTTCTATCTTTATTCTATCATTCTTGGGAAAAAGCCCTTCCGTACAAATGGCAAAAAAAAAGAAAAAACATTGCGAATGAAGCGATTTCTCCGCAAACGGCCGATTACTACCGTGAAACTTCTCCCCCCGCCATGGAAACTGGAGTTCGGGGTAGGAAGAGGTCGACGCGTGAGCTTTCTGATGGTTTGAACGGTGATTTGGTGATGGTTGATGAAGTTTCGGTGACGGGATGGCGCAACAGGACGGAGTTCCTGTCGGTGATTGCAGTGGCGACAGGCAGCGGGACTGAAGGAGTGGAGGAACTAAAGTCCGGTGGTGGTGTTAGTGGAGCGCCAGGCATGGAGATGGTGGTGGAATTTCAAACTGGCGTTAGGGCAATGCGGAAGGAAGGTGTAAATGTGGGTATGGAATGTGTTGACGTGCGAATGTTGAGTGCAGAGGAGGGGAGGCGGTGGGCGTCGTCGTTTGGGAGGTTCAGGGCCGGCGCCAGAGGGAGGGAAAGACGGCGATTGGAGAGGGTGTTGTAAAGAAGTCGGCGGTATATGTTGTACCGGAGCATATCAAAGTATTGAGGGTGACGGC
>JAOWBN010021613.1:0-22263 GCA_028565015.1 Pinguicula moranensis
ACTTATAAACTTATCTTAAGATATGAATATGAATTATAAATTATAAATTTATAAGTTATAAGTTTATTTTTGTAACTATAAGTTATAAAGATCTAAATTATAAAAAAAAATAAAAATAATAATAATGGGGTCTAAACGGGTCTCGCCCGTATCAGCCCGAATCAAAATTTAAAAAATCGTGTCCGCCCGTTTTACTAAACGGTTTAGCCCGGACCGCCCGTTTTACAATCCTAAACCGTCAAAGACCGCTCGTTTTTAAATCGAACGGACACAAAAATGGTCCAAACCGGACTAAAACAATTTTAGCCCGTTTAGCCCAGACTAAAACGATTTTAGCCAGTTTAGCCCGAACTGAATGCCTCTATCTACTACCGAGGCCCCATCCTGTCATTAGTGGATCCATCATTAACTGCCCCTTCATTTTTCCTGTATTTTTTAATTTTTAATATATTTAAAAAGAATTTAATTTTGCCTCATTATTTGTTTTATATTTCGGTTGATAACTACAGGTATATTATTTGACACACGATTAATTAGTTGTGAATTCAAGCTCCCTCACAAGTTTTCATTTATTTATTTTAATTTTTAATTTTTAATTTTATTTAACACGATAAAAAAATATAGCTCCCTCACCAGTTGCAGTCCAAGAAATGATTGGCACCTTCTTCTATTTATACAACTCCACGCCAAATTCAAACATTCGTACCAAGTTGCAGACTAGTTTTCTCCCAATCTAAACCTAAATTACCTTCTCTTGTTTTCGTTTTTCGTCCATGGCGCCATCGATGGATGAGTATGCCGGGGAGATCCCGGCGCTTTCGAATTCCCGGCTATCAACGGTGGTGCCGGCGACCATCACGGCTGCGGGGGAGACGCATCAGTTCACCGGCATGGACCTGGCTCTGAAGCTCCACTACATCACCACCGTACATTTCTTCGACGGAGACGCGGCGGCGGATCTCAACATCACCGGCATGAAAGCGGCGATGTTCGCGTGGCTGAAGCTCTACTACGCCGTCTGCGGCAGGATTCGGCGCGACGACGGCGAGGGTGGGGACGGCGGGATGTTCGTGAAGTGCAACGACAGCGGTGTGCGACTCGCGGAGGCGAGCTGTGGTAAGACGGTGGCGGAGTGGCTGGCCGCCGTGAACGGCGGCGATCACCACCGGCTGTTGGTTCACCATCAGCCTTTCCTCGCGAATGATTTCGGGTTTACGCCGCTCGTGCTTCTGCAGGTATGGAAAAACTTCTTTAAAATAAAATTTTAGTGAAAATATCTTTCAATGTATTTTCAGATGCTCCATAAGCTTCCGGCAACTTCGGCAAGCACACCCATAATCTCCAATATATTTTTACAAAAAATAATAATTCGTTTATTAAAGGGCATACTTCGATTGGATGTTAAACCACGTACAAAAATCTTAAAGCCCGAAAGTCGCCCCCTCCCTCTGTCTAAAGAGCCTTGATAAGGAAGTCTCAATTTTTTCATTCGTTTTCTTACTCTGATTTTCGTTTCCAATTGTGCTTCGACAAAGACTCTTTGATTTTTTTTCCATCAGGACCCTGATTTGTTAGGTAGTCGGCAATGGGTGTTGACTTTTCTGAATTGAGGACGCGATTTGCATTCCAATAAATTATTTTTAACAGTTTTTATTAAAGAGAGGATCCAAAATTTCTGTTAAGCATGAGAAAAGCTCTACATAAGTCCGAAAATTCAAAGTAAAATAAATAAATTAAAGTTCTAAACGTAGAAGTAAATATGCGATAGATTTATTCACTTAAGAAACTATAATTTGTCTTCCCCGTATTGATTTTTCTTTCTTTCTATAATTAGTAAAAAATAACCTCAATCAAGCAATTCACTTATACTTTCTAAAACCTAACTTCTGTCATATGGGCATGGCGTTTCTTTTTATTGAAGATATGAGAACAAATGCATTGTTTTCATTATAAAAATATATAAATTGGTGTGCCGTGTGGTGGTTTGCTGAATCAAATTCAGAAGGTAGGCATTAATTGAACATAAGTGGTTTGTGTGTGGCTACGAGTGTTCCAAAATTAATATGTTTCATGTTAAATGAATGGAATTAGTTTTTTTCATATGATTTTTTTAAATATGAATTATCTCACATGATCACGCATTAATTTATTTAAAATTAGGTTTTACTAAAATATGGAGGAGACCATAGCCCTCAAATGCCCACAAGGATGAATCCAGAATTAGAAATACCCTAAGCTAGAGTCAGGGTAGGGGGAAGAGGGCATGGGCAGCAAAATTTTTCTTTCCTAAATGGGCGGGGGGAGTGGTTGTGGCTTCAAAACAAACTGCTGACTTTAGACATGCTTAGGTGCGGAGGCAAGGGGCCCTATGGGGGCCATCGTCCCCGAGAGTTTATTTAAATAAATAAGTAAATTATACTTTGGGTTTTAAATAAATAATATATGTATTTTTATCGTTCGAAACTTTTTTTCACAATTATTTTTGGTTCCCTTAAATTTTTTTTCTATCCCCTCATTTTTTGGATATATATTTTTGGCTCCGCCCCTAAATATACTAATACCCCTAACTGAACATCCCTTGACAAGTTCAAGCAAGTTGGAGTCAACAGAAAGAAAAAGAAAATAATGAATTTCTTATACTTTTCCCTAACTCCTTATATATTTTATAACAGAAACAAGATACCGGATTGGCCGCCTTTATTAAATTTTGGTAGATTGGACGGTGTTGATTTAGAAATAACTTTTTTTTTTCAAATAATAGACGATTTATATCTCACCTGAAATTTCTCGCTCCGTGGCTTCAAATGAACACTCATTTCAAAACCTTTTTTTTTATAAATAAATTAGGTTTGAGATATTTTTCCACTTATTTTATTCTTCAACATTGTTTCTTGCATGCATGCAGCTAACAAGGTTCAAGTGTGGAGGATTATGTGTGGGAATGAGGTGGACTCATGTTCTAGGAGATGCTTTCTCAGCCACTGACTGCATCAATACATTGTGGAAGTTCATGTCCGGTGAAGAGCCGCCCCCACCACCCCGTTGTTTCATTACGCCAACCACCACTGTCAGCTCGCCGGAGACGCAGTCGACCTCGTCTTGCCGGTCCCTGAAACTGCTGGAACCCCTCGGAAACAACTGGATAGCCCCAAATAACCTCAAGATGCAGATGCACACTTTTCATTTTACAGAGAAGCAACTAACTGATCTGAACAAAAATTACTCGGTATTGTCTTTCGAACTCATCTCCGCCATTGTTTGGAAAGCTCTGGCTAAGATGAAGGAGACTGAGACTATCACTGTGTTTAAGAAAGGAAAGCGTGATCAGGAACTTCTGGGAAACAAGGGATTAGTGGTTGGGATTGTTGAAGCTCGAGATACCAGCTTTATAACAGATGCAGATCCACTTGAAATAGCAAAGATGATTGCTGAAAAGTTTGTGAATGAGACAAGTATGATACAGAAACAGATGCAAGAAGGGGACTGGGATTTTGATGTTCTTGTTTACGGGTCGAATCTTACCTTTGTCGATTTGGAAGATGTGAATCTGTACCAGGTGAAGCTCAATGGGCGTAGCCCTGTTTTTGCCAACTTGAGCATCGGGGGAGTGTGGGATGAAGGAGCTGTGGTGGTTGTTCCTGGACCGGGAAACTCTGGGAAAACAGTAAATGCTATTCTGCCTGAAGGTCAACTAGAACACTTGAAGAATGTTCTCCGCTCAGAGTTTGGCATTCTCTAAGACCTCACATATAGCTTATAATGTCCTGCTTCCTATGTAGTTGTGTTTTCGGAGTTACCACACGAGCAACTTCAGTGGCGTTAGTACTTTTCACCATTGATGAATTGCAGATACATAGTTGATACAAGTATGGAACAACAAAGTTATCGATGCTCCATAATTCACTGGTTGTAAGCGTACACATTTTTTTTTAAATAATATTTATTGCATTAGATAAATGCCCTCGAAAATTGGGTGGGATTGTTATAAAGTCCTGATACCGGCCATGAAAGACTTCTAACTATTACAACTGCTTAAGCTAGTTGAATCTGAAGTTGGGCATGCCCCACTTCTCCACTTGCAAAATTCCCCTGATGGCCCTTGGTAGATCATGAGTGCTCCAATATCTCTGATTTTTTATTTTCATTTTCACCTTGCTTAGCCAGAAAGTCTGCAATGGTGTTTCCCTCTCGGTATTAGTGTTGGACATGGAGCTGAATGTTCTTAATTTCTTCTTGTAATTCCTCCCATGCCTCCCCAAGTCGCGAGGGCTCACATTTGTTTTTTTGTATCCAGTTAGATAATAGTATAGAATCCGTCCCCAAGGATTACATCATTCCATCCCATGGTGTGGCATATCCGCACTCCTCGAGTCGCTGCCCTGATTTCTACCTCATTGTTAGTCATTGCACCTAGGAAGATTGAGTACGCCGCTCTGCATTCCCCTCATGAACCTCTCATAATGCTACCAGACCCAAAGCTTCCCAGATTGCCATTCGTATTGAGCTTGATCCAACCTGCTGTCGGCCTTTTCCATTGCACCTTTTTTGTTCTATTCTTCAATCTCCAGATAGGTTGGATGTTCAGATGCTACACGATTGGAGCATCATGTACTTGCATCAAAAATTTGTTCTTTGCACCTTGACAGATTTGTGCTATCAACATTTTTTTTATATCTCTCTCCATGTTTGGTCAGCTGTCTGCTTGTCTTCTTCAAATCTTGCCTTGTACCTGCATATCCAAAGGCACCATGTGAGAATAGATGGAATTATTGTTGTGAGGAAGCCTTGTAGCCTATTTTTTGATATCATCCTCTGCCATTGCTTCATTCTATCCTTCCATGAATTCGGATGTGAGAAAGATCTTCTAATCAAGTTTGTTGCTCTATTCCACATATCTTTTGCTAGTTTACTATCTGACAAAACATGATCCACAGTTTCCTACGCTTGTTTTGGGCAGCAATGAAATGCAGATGCTAATACCACTCCCCTTTTCATCACCTAATCATCTGTGGGGAGGCTATTTCTTCATGCTTTCCAAGCACACACGGAGATCTTCAAAGGCAACTTTTTGTTCCAAATCATCTCAGCCTCTTGCAATTTCTCACTTGTTTCTCTTGCCACCTCCAATGCTAATTTTAAATAGAATTTTCCATCCTCCTCTGGCTTCCAAATGTCATCCTTTGTACCAGCTGCCCGTGGTGCCTTCAACACCTCAATTTCCTTAACTATTTCTTGGCCCACTATCTGATTCAGTTTTGATTGTTGCCATTGGCCATCAGAGGCTAAATTAACCACTACGGCATCACAATTCTTGCAGTCTTGCCCTCTCTACCAGCAGGCCCTCTGTTTGCCATTTATACCACCAAAAGCTTGAATTCTACTTTTCAGCACCACTTGAATCTGCTCAATCACCTCAGCTTTCATGGAGAGTTCATACTTCCGAAATTTGGTATCTTTCTGTTTTGGCTGTTTGGAGAACAAGTGTTCATTTATGTGGAATTTGGCCTTCAGGTGTTTTGCAATCAATCCTTCTCCCGTGACCAGTTTATTGTACAATTTCATGGCCATTGTCTTCTGAACCTCTAACAAATCTTTGATGCCAACTCTCTTTCATTAAGTGGTTTGCATACCACACTCCATCTCCTCCAATGCACTTTGGGCTTCCCATCTTCGAATCCCCCAAAAAAATCAGTCAGCATTCTCCTGATTTCTTTCATGACACTTAGTGGAATCCTCATGATAGCCATTATATGCATAGGAAGGCCATTCATCACATGCTTGATGAGGGTTAGTCTCCCACCTTGTGTCAGCAGTTTCCATTTCCAACTAGCAAGCTTCTTCCTGAATTTTTCCAGCATTGGTTGAAACATAATTCTAGTGAGCCGGCCAATGTACAAGGGTGCACCTAGATATGTCAGAGGAAACTTTCCCTCCTCATAGCCTTTTTATCTCAAGATACTTCTCTTCCTGACCAATACAATGTCTGTTGACATAAAAATAGCACTTTTCTCTTTGCATATTGACTGCCTTGACCACTTACAGTACAACTCCAATGTCTTTGTAATTGCTCTAACTGATCCCACATCTCCTCTTGAGAACACTAGTATGTCATCCGCATACATTAAGTGAGAAACAATTGGAGCCCCAATGGGGTGGGGATACCTTCCAATCCTTCCTCTTTCATTCTCTATATGCAACATTCTGGATAATGTGTCTTGCATTAGGATGAGTAAATAAGGAGACAATGGATCCCCTTGCCTGAGCACCCTTTTTGCCTCAAAGAATCCCACTGATACTCCATTCATTTGAATGGAAAACCACTATTTTTTTTTGCACAACTCACAATAAGTGTTCTTGTCTCTCTATCAAAACCCTTGCATTGCAGCATAGTTTCCATAAACGCCAAGAAACCTGATCATATGCTTTTGTCATATCCATCTTTATGATCACATTTCCATCCCTCTATTTTTTATTCAGTGACTAAGTGAGTTCTTGATCTAGGATGATGTTATCAAAAATACTTCTATTGGCTACAAAGGCGCCTTGCTCCTCGGCAACTAAGTTCTACATATGTTTCTTCAGCCTGCTAGCCACAAATTTTGCAATAATCTTGTACACAACCGTACAGAAGCTAATAGGCTTGAATTGTGCAAATGATTTAGGTTGTTCAACCTTTGGAGTTAAGGTAACCAGGCTCGATGCAAACATTTTGGGTAGCTTCTTTCCACTAAAGAATTCTCTAATCGCTCCCACCATATCATTGCCAATTATTTCCCATGTCTTCTTGAAGAAATCTGCTCCAAATCCATTCGGACCCGGGGCACTATTCCCAGGTATGGATCATAAGGCCTCTATGATCTCTGAAATTGATGGTATTGCTTTGATTTCTCTGTTCTCTTCTGGCAAAATCTTATGTGTGAATAGCTTTTCCATGTTCTCTACTTCTGCAATCAACTGTTGCTGTGAGACAGTCATAAAACTTTCGAAATACGCTGCTGCCTCTCTATGAATGTTCTTTGAACCCTCTATCCATCTACCATCATGCGGTTGCATTTTCAGCAAGTTTGATCTATTCTGTTTAATCCTAAGAGAGGCATGAAAAATCTTCATGTTCTTATCCCCTTTGCAACCACTCTTTTCTAGACATCTGTTCAAGCCTATGAAATTCTATGTTCTCCATATTTTGCAGTTCCATCATGGCTATGAGGTATGCTGCTTCAATGTTATCTGAGTACCTATCCTGCAACCTCATTTCTAATAGTGCCACCTTCCCCTCCAGGGCCTTTATCTGGTAGTACACTCTTCCAAATGTCCCTTTGTTCCAGCTCTTTAGAATATTTCTTATTATCTTCAAATTATGTCACAGTGTCATCAATCCTGGATTACCCTGATAACTCTCACATGCCATCTTTATTGTCTGAAGGAAATTGTCATGGAGTGACCACATATTTAAGTACTTAAAGTGGTGTCGGCCATATGATATCTCCACTTCAGCTAGGCTTAGCACCAAAGGGCAATGATCTGAGTTTTGTCTTCTCATTAATCTGTAGGAGCTGTGCGCCTTCCATTCAAGATATTCAACATTCACCTGAATTCTGTCCAGCTTTGCCCATGACCTGAGATTGCCCACTCTGCCATTGCACAAAGATAAGCTATTCCCTACTACCTTAAGGTCCACTAGGCCACATGACGCAATGCAATTATTAAATTCTTGCATTGGAGCAAAGGACCGATTGACTCTTCCTTTCTTCTCCTAATTATGTAGAAGTCTCCTATAACTACCCAATGCAAGTTACTAGGTTGCATAGTGTTCATGTACATCCAAAGCTCACGCCTTAGCTCTTTTGTGCATTTACCATATACAAAGGATACTTGCACTGTTCTGCCATCCTGCTACCAGATACTTGTCAGTGCTTGCTCATGCGAGCTAATAACTTGGAAAGCTCCCTGAACCTTCCAATACACCCATAATTTTCCATTCTGCTCCTCATTGGTCATATCGAATGGCATCTGGATTTGGTGAGCAAGCCAATCCATTCTCCAATCTTTTTGAAAAGGTTCTGCTAGTTCCAGTAGGTTTATTGTAGAGTGTGGTATCCATTTACGCAAGTGCTTAGTAGACTTTCTCAGTCCTCTACAGTTCCCAAACACCACTTGATCTGACATCCTTCTACTTGTATGAAGGCCTAACTTGCTTAAAAGTCCTACCAGATTTTCTTATGGATTTCTTGGATCCTAAATATCCTTTCCTGCTCTTCTGCAATGTGTTATCTGAGTCATACAGTCTTTGATGTCTTTCCCTGTCTGCACCAAATTCCTCATCCTCTGATGAGCCATTCTCAAGATCATCCGCTTCTTCCCCTTCTTCCCAGAACTTTCTTTGGGCTTCTTCCTTCTCTGTCAATTATCCATCCTTGTGCGTTAGTCCTCCCATATGTTCCAGCTCTATTAATTGGTTCCAACCCTCTGTAAAAAAATACTCTTCTGTAGGCGTCTTATCCTTTTCCATTTTGGCTGTCAGATTTTCAGTACCCCTCTCAGATGATGCCTGCCCCATAGATTCTTTTCTCTTCTTCTTTCCCCTAGAATAAATCTTAGGGGTGTTCACAGCTTTATTCTCCCCTGTGTTTTTTCCTTTATCCATCAACCCTTGCTTCTGCCCCACATCTTTCTCTTCTTCAACTTTTTCTTGTGCTAAATTCTCAACATTAATATGGGGCCCCAGTGGTGATGTATCTTTTCTTGCTTCAAGATATTCCTTCCCTTGTCCAGAGTAATCTTGTCGGATTAACTGGTTCATTTTCTCAGTTTAATGAAGATGTTTATCTCCTATGACTGCATTGTCAGTTATGTTAGCCCCTTCACCTATCTATGGGGTGTGCTTCTCCACGTGGCCTATCTCACTTCCTTGTATAACGGTAACTTTCCAGTCTCTCTGAGCAGTGTGACACTATAGTCCTTGTCTGTAAGCGCGCCTAGTTTCATAGTTCATTACCCTGGGTTATTAACCACCATCGCATCCTGTAACGGCTCTTTTCCTCCGCCAGATTGTACCAATTTCGGCCATTGATTTTTATCCAAAATGGTCGCCGTTGCCGGTGTACTCCGTGGAATTTGCCCTTGCATTTTCCACCACTGTGACGGTTCCTCTTGTATATGAATCGGGAAGATTTGGTCACGAATCTCAACATGAAACCATGGTACCGGTGCTGCTGCATCCTTTTTTCTTATTTGAATCATTGCTGTCACATAATCTTGTTACTCCAATCGTCTTTCCTTGATTTGTATCAATTGGCCGACGTCCATCAACATTTCTCGGAAGAATCTTTCCAACCAACACTCCACCGGAACTCCTCTCAAATTTACAATTTACCCATTTGTCATTTGGATGAGCCGCAGCCAGCGGTGACCGGTGTCGTACCATCGTTAGACCAATATCTTCCCATTTATGTACAGCCCTAAGGAATTCGCATCTGGCAGTCTCTACTCCCGGCTAAATCAGAATCTCAGAACCCGGCAATAGGTAAATCGTCACCGTCTTGAAGCCCTAATGGCTCTGAATCTCCCGTAGGATCTTCTCCTTTGAGAGCCCATTAACCGACGCAATCAAACACTTCTTAAGCCATACCATTTCATCCTCTGTCGGTTCAAAGGATAATTGTCAAAATTCTGGTTTGGGATTCCGATGGGCTTCAGTTTGCACTTTCTTAACATCTCCACTCTCCGCGACTGAGAAAGAATTGGCTCCGGGTATCTGACAACATTAGCTCACACTCCACCTTCAGTTCATTTAATTCTTTCACCTTCCTTCCAATGTTCTCAACCATATCAAAACGAGCAAACCCAAATCTATTCCTGGCTTTGTCCGTTTTAGTTTGAATAGTTCAGCTTGCTACCGTGCCAACCTTTTCCATAATCTGCCTCAAGTCTGGCTCTGTCCAACCGATCAGAAAACTTGTGAAATAGAATAAGACTCCATCCATTTTGGCCAGCGTTGGATCAATCCATACCTTTTTCCCGATTCTCTCCCTTTCATTGTTTTGCGTAATCGTTGTCTGTGCGGACTTCTGTTTTCCATCAACAAATTCCCAGATAGTTTCCCTTGTGCCTTCTGCTTCCTGATTTATCTCTTCGTTGCTTTTTCATTAAGATTTGTTGTTTCTCCAACGTGTACGGGATCTATGCTTCCCGTAAGCTCATTTGTTGTTAAAGTTGGAGGGTGGTCCCCCTACACAACCTCCATCGGTGGCGCCGATGGAAGTCGGTGAACTGGGTGAGGTGAAACGGTAAGATTTTTTGAAATTAAGAGAGAGAAATAATAAACGTACACATGTTTAAGGATAGACAACAAGATAGCTACGTAATAGTAACAATCTCATAACCTTATAAAAAGTACTTTGGCAAGCTAACCTCCATAGTCCTGCTTCAGAGACCCACATAAGTTGTAAGCAATGAGTCCCATAATGAGTACGATGCTGCCCAGGATGAAAAATGGGCCCAAGGTCACACTCATAAGTTTGTTTTATACCAACTCATATCTATTGATTTGCTTGGAAAGTTCTCTTGTTTCTCAATATACACATATATATGAAGTTTATACCTTTTTCTCTTATATTTTTAGACTAGCAAAGATTAGAACATGAAGGAGAGAAACTTAGATCCCGTCCAATAGGTCCTAATTCGTCGCTTGCTCCACCTGCGACACCGAGAACCACCACCCATACCCAGATCCAACGGTTTCCCAACTTGACCATGGCTTGCCCGAGCTCGCCCGTGCTGTTCCCAATCGTTCCCTGTCCACGAACGATTCCCCCATTTCTACGTGCTGCTGTTCTACAACCCATGCGTCATCATCTCCATCCACGTGCCGGTGGCCGAATGGTGAAGAGATAGTGACCAGATAGAGAAAAGACATGTCTTTCTTTTGAAGCATGATGTGCCACTCGAGGAGTTATTTGCTCGAGGAAGATTGGAAAGAGCACCAAAAATTGGGCTCAAAATTCGGAAACTTATATGGGCCTGGTCCAGAATTTTCAGGGAACAAATCTGGATCAGCAATCAGAAACTCAGTTGGGCTTTCTATGGTCCCATCTCTTAATTATTTTGTAATTTGTACACTGGCCAATTGCCATTTTTAATTCAAACAATTTAACTATAAAGAAAATGAAGGAGAGAAAAAAAGGAGAAAAAGAGGTAAAAGAAATCAAAGAAGACACATAAGGACTCAAATGACAAACTGTTTGAGGTAATGGCATCAATTCTGAGGCCACGACCCAGTGAGCAAACATTCAAGGGCCAATCACAATATTTTAAACTCTGTGATGGAACCAAGGAAATTCAGGGGTTTAGAGCTTAATGCCTTGATTCTTCAATTCACACCATGCAACTCCCAGAGGGAAAGGGAATACAATGGCAGGTTTGTGGGGAGTGAGTGTGGGCATGTGTACAAAGGGTACAAGTAACTAATATACTCCAACTTTAATATTAGAGAATCGCTTCTCTATTACATTGGCCGAACATGCCTATTTATAATGGTTACATAGGGCAAAATAGTATTTTTCTGATAATGTAATGGATAATTATATAGACCACTTGTGAGCGTTGGCCGTTGTGCTTTATCTCTTTTTCGGGCAGTGGCTATTATACCTTATCTCCTCGGTTGGAGGCTCGAGGCAGATGAGCCATGTCCGTGGGCGAGAATAGGATTTTGTTAGGGGAATGCATGTGGGCAACTTTCAAAAGGTCCTCATGTACCAATCCTCAAATGGTTCTATGTGCACTCAAGGTGATTCTCCTCGGCATATAATAAAGCAAGTATAAGGTGGATCGTGAGGTCTATCAGACTTCTCCTTGAGGCGTCTTTAAGACTTGTTCGGTTTTCTTGGAAGTGGGCCTCCTCGGGTGGGCCTTTTACCAACATTTTTCCCCCACATCATGGATCTTCCAAGTTTAAGGGCTGTATATTTATAGACCTTTAATCTTCTCACTTTGTTCATTGCCTCGCTTCATCGTTTTAACCTTTTCCTATGGCGATTCATTTTTCGTGCCTTCTTCACTTTTTGTGTGTTTCTTGTTTTTATTGGGTAGCAATTCATTTGGGTACTCGACTATTTCTTGTAAGGATTAGGTCTATTTATTCAGTCTCGGCCCTTTCATTTCCTTTGTCTTGCACTTCGTCCTAGGGTTTTCGCAGTTGAAAAAGGTAGAGAAACATGGTTAGGCATATTAGGTGCAAGTGCAAGTCCAAGTCCAAGTCCAGGAGCGCAAATTGCATGTGTAAAATTGTCTTTCCCCAATTGGTCAATCAGTATGTTCCACGGGAGAATCTTCTTAGCTCAACTGCCTTGTGATTTGGCGACTCCTATTTCGTCGTTTGATTCCATGGGTGTGGAAGTTTTCATGGCGATTTGATCGAATATGACTCATGAGTGCTTGCGCAAAGTATACGAGAGGTCCCATATCTTGGAAAAGTTTATATTGATCTTTCCCCTCCTTAAAGATCGGATTCTTCACCCTCGGCCTCACAATTTTACTATTTTTGAGGTTCAACTTCATGGAGAGCTTCATTTCCCCCCTCCTCCTCCCATTAGGAATTTGATTCGTTTATGCCGTTCGACCCTTTTCAACTTGCCCGAGTAGTTATACCCACCTTGTGTCATTTATGGTGGTTTGTGAACGTTTGAAAATAAATCCTTCGTTCTGTAGCTATTTTCACTTTCTTCATAGTGTCTCTCGATCTTTCTCCTCTTTTTGCACTGTGCTAACTAGTTGTCCTCGTGTAGTCCATGGTCTCTTTAGCGGACAATCAGGTTCTTCTAAAACTTTTCTATGAAGATTTAGAGAGGAAGCAACAAGAGGTACACCTTCTTGAAGGGGCACTGCTAACAAGAGAGAGAGACAAAGAGGAGAAGGCCCAACTGGTTTGCCAACTTCAGGCTCAAGGGATGAACTCGAGCCGATTAAATACGAGTGTCATGAGTGCCTTGAGCAAGGCTTTAGAAACCCCATCTTTGAGCTAATTTACCCGAAAGATGTGGGTCAGGAGAGCCTTCAGTACTTGAAGTTGCTTATTAACCAGTTAAAGAGAAGTGTTGTGATGTATAATCGGGCGCTGCTGGATATCTGGATGAATGCAAATTTCAAGGAACTGGAGATACCTTTTGACACTATCCATGAGCCTCTTAAAGAGGAGATACAGAAGTGGATAGGTATTCTTAATATGAGGGTGTAAATTCCCCCCTTCACGTGCATAAACTATTTTGTAAAATTCCGTCCTTTGTAATAGTTCTTAGTCTTTAAGGGATTTATGTCCGCTAATATAGCTGTACATTTTGATCATATGTTCTTTTGCTGAATCCCTAGTTTGGTAGTAGGATTATTTCAATTCTACAAAAAGTATAATTTCCCTCTTATTGTCGTATTCCCAAATCCGGGACTTGTTCGCTACATACCTTTTGAAGGTGTTTCAGATTACCACAAAACTACATAATCTTAATTTAATGTTTGGTGCAATATGCTAAATATGGTATGCCTTTGCCTAATCATTAATTATACTAGTAATTGACAAAATTGCACCCGACTGTACACTATTTAAGCCATTATGTATTTGCCCTAACCCTATCCACAACCCATCTCCTCTCCTTGGCCCGTAATTCTCAATTCTTGAATCATCACTCTCGCATGGCTCCGAAGAGGTTTTCTCTTTGCCTTTATGTCACCAAGAAGAAGTCTCAGGATTCACCCATGGTTAGGAGTGAGCAAAAAAATCATCGGTTATTCGTTTAACAGAAAACTAATGTTTAACCAAACCGAATAGCCAAATTGTTTTGGTTATTTGGTTATTCGGTTTGATTTCGATTATGAAAAATCATAACCAAAAAAATTTGATTCGGTTTTTAGTTATAACTAATCGGTTTGGGTTATAACGGAACACCGTTTTATTTGTTTAGCTATAGATAAAATAACCTGATAATTTCAAGAAATTATGTCAAATGTTCTAATCGTCATTTATTTAAGGAAAAAGACGTTGGCTTTGGATACTGCAGGTTCGAATCCTACTGCAGGCGAATATTAATCGTTATTTTATTCCTATTTTAGTATTTTGTCAAAAATACGAAAAGAATGACAAGAGTGTAAATTGAACATGTGACCCGCATATAGTCATTCTAACGTTCTATCAACTAAGTTACCGCCACTATATTGTTTTAATTACACTCGTTACGTCTATAATGCTTAATAAAAATAAATAAATATATAAAATATTCGGTTATTCAATTAACCGATAACCGAACCAATAACTGAATAACCAAAAAAATTTGGTTATTCAATTATTCAGTTTGGTTTAGTTCGTTTGTGAAAATCTATAACTGAACCTTGTTTGGTCTGGTGTAACTGACACCGAAAACAGAATGATCAGGTCTACCCACGATGGCAGTAGATGATTCAACGGTTGAGCATTTGACAGTCTGATCGGGGATCGCATTCAAAAAGCCTATTTAGATTGACAAGACATCTCCTCTGGCCAGTCCATCAGTAAACATACCCGATGGGGAGAAGAAGCCCTTTACTAGAAAAATGCTCAGTCGGAAAGCCTATTATGTCCAACTCCTACGGGTGAGGGATCAAAACTATCACAATGGATAAAGGGTTTGGTATGGCTACATAGACGACATGGATGCCACCATAAACCCCAAGTGCGTGGACCAATTCCTGTGGGCCGATATGAAGCCGATGAGGAGAAAAGAGTATCTCCCTGGAGGTTGTTTTTCATTTATTACCATTTTGGAAAACAATATGAATCATTGCATTTGTTTTTATTTGCATGTTTTTGGGTAGATTTTGTCGTTTAACCATGGACCAAGTTGGGATTTCATGGTGGATTAATGTGTTGTACTTGCTAACTATGGATGAACCCATTGTGGTTTGGTTATTTTGGGGTGACCCTATTGTTGCTAAAGCTAGTGGTTTTGTAACTGTAACCTGGATCCATATGGTTTACGGTGTTGTCTAGACTTACAATTTACTGCTAATTTGTGTTTATGGTTTAAACTTGTTCTTCAGTTTGCGTTTGGATTACTATTGTTTTTTATCTACTGCTAAGTTTTGTTCCATTCGAAGATAAAACTAGATCAAATTGATGTTATACAAAATGGGGCTAATTGATGTTGACCAAAAACGAGTAACAAAATGGCACATTCCTGTCAAACTGTTCCAAATGAAACAACTTCAGCATAATCTAACTGCCCATTACCTTAAAACGATAGTAAAATCAACTTAATGAAATGTGCCCCCAGACATGTTCTAAAGTTCACAATTAAACCAATGGTACACAAAGATGTCAATAGTCAACTAGTTGGGTGCATTATGTAAATTTACAGGCTTCACCTCACCCCACTTTCCCTTGAAGAAGAGATTCATCAATTGTTCCCTTTTTTTCTCGCCCCTCGATCTTCCATATGGTAAACTACGTTGGGTCCTTAATGAGGTCTGCGACGAGATCAACCTGCTACTCAACGTTGAGTGTGAGAAACTCCTCTAAACTCTCAAAAGTGAACATTGCCTTTTTCTCGTTGGTGTCTACGCTTTAACCTACTTGACTATCAAACAATTTAGAACCTTTTCTCACCAATACATCTATGTCCAAGCATGTGTCTGATGATTTCTCATAGAAATTGTAGGAAGTGGCTACAATCTTCCTCTTTTTTTGTGGAGTTGCCACTAGGTTCCAAAGTAGACGGTTGTGAGGTGCCAGCCTTTTCATAAGGCTTGGGCTCCTTCTCCTCGGAAGTATCTCCTCCACCTTCATTCTCATCACATGACACGTACTATTTCTATAGATCAATATCGGTCGTTGCTGCATCAAAGTCCTCGCACATTGAGCCTTGATCCCGGTACCTTCCAAATATCTCACACTAGTCCTCATAAAGGGGGAGTTTTGGCCATTAATGATGGTAAATTTGGAGTTCATGTGCACCGTCGACAAAAACATAGGATTAGTTGACAATTAATTAAGGTATTAAAAAAAAGCAACACACTTACCTTCAACAACTCTTTCCAAAGATCAGGACCGTCTACCACTGAGGTGTGTGTCTTCGGATCAATTACGGTCCAACTCTGACCAACAAACTCATTCAGCAGACCCCATTGAATTCTCCACATGTGAATCTTGTTCTTGATGTTCGAAGCATGAAATCTTACTTCTTCTCACCAACTGTCTTATCCTGTTTGCACACCTTTTATGGAAGCCACTCTTCCACCCCATTCCTACTTTCTAACTCTCCAAAGTCAGCTCTTCCAGTGTGAAGTAGATTTTTTTCTTGGGAAACTCTTTTTTTTTATTTCTTCTATGGAGATGGTCTTTTTGGCATGTCCGAGCTCTTGAACAATCTCTTCCCCTTCGACTTAGGTTTTGGCCGAGGGGTATCTTAATGTTCTTCCTCCAATTCTTCGGTGAAGTCAGACCAATCCACATTGTCATTGTCCACGCTCCTCATCATAAGGCACATAATAAAAGGAAAAAACACAGAAGTAGAGCATCACATAATCATAAAAATGGCAATATATATTAGAGCAAATACTGAAGAACGTCTCACACCACAAGTACCAAACAAATACATCACTGTCAAGAATCAATCCACATACAAACCACTACAAAAAATAAGACCCTAAATAACAACAACAACCATGTATCAACTCTCTGGAGATTGCTAAGAAATGTTGTAAGCTGCCAATAGTTCATCTGCTAAGTCATCACACTTCTTATTCCAAGTCGGGAAAGATTTAGCCGATTAAGCCCCTGTTTTGCGCGGCCTTCTTAAAATTATAAGTGGATTATAAGCACCTTTTTTCAAAAAATAACCCATTAATCTCGTAGTTCGAGGTTCTTAAAAGCCAATTATAATTTTAAGAAGGCTGCGCAAAATGGGCCCTAAATCTACTGTTCGAACTCATCAAATGAAGCACCCTGTGCATTCTCGACCGTAATCCCACTGATCAATAATGGGCATTTGGTGTGGTGTCCATAATGAAGTTATGAAGCAAAGAACACCCTAGCAATATTCTTGTCTGTTTCCTAATGAGATAATAGGTTGGTCTCCTCAACACCACTTACCATTTCTTAAGAATTCCAAATGCCATCTCTATGATATTTTTTGCTAAAGAATATCTCATATAGAAGATCTGTTGTGGGTTATGTGATCTCTTATGTCCAGGCCCCCACTCCTTTAGGTAATACATTATAGACCTATAGGGTGTAAGATCCTCCGTCATATAAGTAGTAGTAGCCTGATACATACGACAAAATTAAGTTAGTACCATACACTATCCTATATAGTGTTAAACCAGAACGGAGGACTTAGGGTACCCCAAGGGTCCACCATATGCTTAAGTATTGATGGATGCTTTGACACAGAACGGAGAACTTTATTGTACTTTTTTTTTTATGTTTGCTTCCTTCTTTCTGTAATATCTTATTCGTATATATGAAAATGACCTTTAAAAAAAAACGAGTACTAAATTTATGTTTGATAGTAAAAAAATACATATTTTTAGGTTATATTGTGGACATAAAGTATATAAATGTTTTGAACCTTTGTCCCAGGGAGTGTGCATCTCTAGAAATGTGGCTTCGGTGAGGATACCTTTCCGGGAATTGTGGGGATGAGCTCATCTCAATCAGGATCTAAAGCAGTTGTCAGCCCAGTCATTGTGGCACTCCAAATCTAGTAAGCCCACAACATTTGATCCATCCCACATTTAGTTCATATTCTAATGGCTCACACTCTTGTTCTGACCCAATTTCTGCATAAATCAGCCAAACATTGATTATACCATAACCAGTCCGTCTAGTCCACTCATCGAGCTGTCAATTCGAAGTTATCGAACATGCCCATCCATTTTAGGAAATCCAGCTCAAGCTGTTGACTATTCAATACTGCCATTGGATCTACATTCTGGCCTAGCACAGATAGATCTCGGTTCTAAAAAACAAGCTTCTACGCCACACACTATGCCATCCAATTCGACTTCAATAGGTCCATAAATTAATCCAAATCCTACTTTCAGCCCAGAACCAATGGACTCATCCCACCATTAACGGTCTGACAGCTCATCTTGCCCATGTCAACCCAATGACAATTATGTTCCATCTATAGTTGAACCAAATTTATTTGAGTCATTTGTACACTTGTCCAAATTTATTTGAGTCATAATATCACTTGTCCAATAACACGGTCCAATACAGGTTCTCTTAAATCTTGTACTTTTTCAGATTATCACATGCACTTTTCTACTAAACACCCTCTCCAATGTTAGTTAGTGTACAGATTCCTAGTGAAACTATATATTTCCTTCATAATTCATCTCCAAAATGGCAATAGGCAATGCAAGAAGATTATGATGCCCTCAATGCTAACTCAACTTGGTCTCTTTGTCATCGACCATTAGCTCCTAATGTTATTCTCAACAAGTGGGTGTACAAGATCAAACAAAAATTTGATGGCTCCATTGAGCGATACCAAGCCAGACTTGTGGCTTGGGGGTGGGGGTGGTTGAACAGACATAGGGAGTTGATTTTAATGAAATATTTAACCTTGTTATAAAGCCTGCATCTATTCACGTTCTTTTGTGTTTATCAAGATAGTTCACTAACTGGATATATCAAATGCATTCTTGAATAGAGTACTGGATCAAGAGGTCTATATATAGCAATCTACAGGATTCTCTCTTAAGAATACCTTAATCATGTTTGCAAACTACATAAGGCTCTCTATGGACGCAAACAAGCACACTGAGCATGGTACTATCGACTTCCAACGTGTTTGACTGAGTATGGATTTTGTTTCTCTTAATTCTTCATTGTTCGTACATCATTCATGTGAGATTCATACGTTTTTTTTTCTCATTTACATGATACTATACTTATCAATGGGACACATCATGTCTAATTGGCGCACTGATTACTTATCTAAGTCCTGAGTTAAAACTCAAAGATATTGGTGAGCTTGGCTTCTACTAACGGATTCAAGCTTATGGAGATTCTAGTAGTCTTCATATGTGCCAAACCAAGTACATATCAAAACTTCTTGAACAGACACATATGCTAGGTGCAAATCCCTTCTCATCCGCTTAGGGGTGGATAACAGAAAGCGGAATTGGCGAAATTCCGTTATCGTTACCATTATCATTACCATTAAGGGCGATAATAACGGTAACGGTAGCGGATATGTTTTTCGATTCTGCTAACATAGCGGCAACGGTAACGGTTTATGGCAATTTTTAGCGGAAATCCACTATTTTTGCCAAAAATAAATAAATATATATATTTTTTTTCCGTACCCTAAAAAAAATATGTCAAGAATTAAATTGAAAACTTGCCCTTCAAATCCTCGTCGCATTGGGGTTTGGAATAAGAATTAAAAGATTCATGCATGCACTCAATTTGTACTCTAGTAGTCTAGTATAACTACCCTATTTACTTGCTACTATTGCCTCCGAATTATCTTGAATTAGTTTGAATTGTATTGTATCACCCTATTTCTTTCTCATTTATAGAGTTTTTGAATGATTATATATTTATATTAAATGCCAGAAATAGCCAATAGCGTTAAAGACTTAATTGATGGCATTTTGTATTTATGAAAATATAAAAAATGCATAATGCATTTGTTGATGAAAAAGTTGGCGAAATTAGCGGAATTTCGTTATCGTTACTGCTAAGATAGCGAAATAGCGGTAATGGAATAGTGGATAGTGGTAACAGTAACGGAACCGAAACCTCTATCCGCTATTTTAGCGGTAACGGTAACGGATGGGGCCATTTCGTTACTGCTATTACCGTTATCCATCCCTAGGATTTCGGCCACAATCTTCAAGCAATCAGGGTATAGCACCTGGCTCCATCCTGATTTTAGATAATCATAAATTTTTATAACCAAAAAAAATAAACCCCTTTCATTCCGAATCCATAGTGTAATTTTTCTGAAGGAATAAGAGTCAAGTATACACACTATGCTGGGCCCTGATCTCCAACATCAATAATGAATTTTTTGGTTTTTTTTTTGCGAGATGATGGTTCCAAATCAGCGTTTGCAAAATGATTTAAAAACAACTCCATAATCGTCTTGACAAAATTTAGTTGTTAGTTGTAAAATTTTCATACTGACAACTTAAAGAGTCGGCAAAGGAGTATCATTTCATTAACTACAATTTTGTTCTGTCCATAATCTACAATTTTGTTCTGTCCATAATCTACAATTTTGTCCTTGTTATATAGATATAGATTATTGAGACCGTTTATACGGATAAAATTTTTGTAACTGCAGTCCTTATATAGTTCTTATATCTATATATAGAGGAACTAAGGAAAATAAACGTGAGAACTTTCACGATCATTCTAATCTTCTCGTTTTACTTCGCTGCAGATCTTCTAGATTATAACACATTATCGTACGAGTTGCTCTTCTCTTGATCTCTCCAGGTTTTCTTCTCCAGATCTCTCCAGGTTTTCTTTATTTACCGTAAAACATCTCTACGTTCTTCTTTATTTAATGTAGATATGCTAGAAAAGACATGGATATTCAAGAACTGACTGATTATTGCATTTTTCTTTAACTACGAGAGTCTGTTCAAATTTCTGTGTTTCGATTTTGCAAGATTCCTGTTTTTAGATTAATTTCAATCGATAATTTTATCTTTATGCATTCAATCTGAGCAAGTTCTTCAACAGAATGTTCATAATAATCCTGGTTCTTGATTTCTCAACTTTGTTGCGTGAATTCGTTTCGGCTTGTTGCTTGCATTTGTGGCGGTTTGTTGCATGCATTTGTTGCGTGAATTGTGGCGTAGGGTGCACAAGTTTCAGAATTGAAAAAAAAAACTTCTCTTTATTGCGTTGTATGTAGCGGTTGTCTGCATTTTTTAGGATAAGTCAAATTTTCTTTTGGATAAGTTTGATTTTCTCTTGAATAGTGACATTTTTTGGGAAAATTAAAAAGAAAAAAAATATACTAACGTGATTACAGTTTGTTGCTTGAGATGTGCTGGAATTATGGCATTTATTACAGTTTGATATTGTTTGTTACAATACGTGTTGCTATTAAACTGTACTTCACGTTTATTCAATAATAAAACTTGTTGCTATGAATCTGCCAACAACATGTGAAGTTTGCACAATTGCAACACCATGTTTGCAACAATACGTGAAGTTTGCAACAACACGTTAATTTTATGTTAATCAACACGTTTGCACGTTTGCAAACAACACGTGTGGTTTGATATTTTATATCGTTAATAATAGAAAAGATTTTTTTTGTTAACACGTTTGCAAAACAAGTTGATATAGTTTGGATACAAGTTTTTTATTAACAAGTGAGGTTTGGATACAAGTTTGATGTAGTTTTCAATTGTTTTATATTAACAATGGAAAGAATTCCTTTTTATATTAAAGATTTATGTATTAGTTATGTGTTAAAATTAGAATAAATTTCTAATTAGAACGTGATTGAATCATTTTTTTTTTATGATTAATTTTTTTCTTTAGCAATACAATTATTTTTATTCCATTTTAAGTTTGTGAATTATTATTGTATTTTAATTAGTAAATGGCCATCCGCATAAGTTTTTATTTTTTCTTTCTGATTCATGATTCACTTTTGTGTTTGATGAAAATAAAGTATACTTATGCTAATTAGATTATTTTTATTTGATAAAAAATGACACATCTGGCAAAATTGGACTTTAATGGATTAGACATTATGGGAGAAAACATTTTATCATGAGTTATGGATGCTGAGATCCACCTAGAAGCAAAAAGCTTAGGTGAGACAATAAAAGCTGCAAATAAAGCAACACCATAAGATCGAGCCAAAGCATTGATCTTCTTGTGGCATCATATTCATAATGAGGTCAAGACTGAATACCTGACGGTCAAAGATCCATTAGAACTATGGACAAATTTACAAAAATGCTATGGCCACCAAAAATCTGTGTTCTTGCCAAAGGCATGTTATGATTGGACCCACTTGCGCCTCCAGGATTCGTTAGTGAGTATAACTCAACGTTATTTAAAATAATGCCTGTTTTGAAATTATGTGGTGAAAACATCACTGACTCTGAGATGCTGGAGAAAACATACTCAACCTTTCATGCCTCCAACATGGTCCTACAACAGCAGTACCGAGAGCGAAATTTTTCTGAGTATTCAGAACTTATTTCATGTCTATTGGTGGCCGAGCAAAATAATACATTGCTCCTGAAAAACCACCA
>JAOWBN010021614.1:0-10615 GCA_028565015.1 Pinguicula moranensis
CCCAACTTAGTTGAGAATATACTGGGTAAAGTTGCGTTTATTGGGATAATGAATAAAACTTGTATAAATCAGTTGGTAGAATCTCAGACTTTGAAAATGGGTGGTCAAGGTTTGAGTCTTGTAGCCATTTTTTCAATTCTTTTCTTAGAAATCAATTGTTGTCTAAAACAACATCTTAATAAAACTATTGTTGAAATAAGAAATTTATAAAAAAATATTGTCTAAAATAACAATATTATTAATTTTGCATTTTTTTACAGGTTGATTCGACTTTTTTTTACTCTTACACAACATCTGAATGTGTATATCTGACCGGACTGAATTTAATCCGATCCGACCTTCTCTATTCTAACAAAAAAAATTGGTCTCCCTCACTTAATTTCTTGGTTCCCTCTGAGGAGATTTAATACTCGAGAAATCAACACTCATAAACAAAAGAGATGAGCTCCAAGCAGAACCTTCATAATCTTAAATGGTTGTCACCTCACGAAAAATAGAGCAAACACTCTAATCCCAAAGCGGTACCGATTTCATAGTGTCAATAGATTTCGTCAAAATGAGTCAATACTTATGTCAAATTATCTAACGACCATTGGAAAGCGAGATTTGAACTTATTTGACCGTTGGCTGAGCGAGAAACTTGTTCCAAGGCACTCCTACAAGATCCATTATAAGAACAACTTTGAGGAGATGATTTCAACAACACTTCTTTTATATAACATCAATCTTGTTGAATCACTCCAAAAAGCTCTCAAAAAGAAGATTTTCATACTCTACACTTTAAAAGGTCAAAGATCTTCATCGTGACAAAGAAGGCCAAATTCTCTCTAGATATCCTTAACCTCTTCTATGTGTAAGAATACCCTTGAGTATACATTGTCTCTCTATAAACTCATGGATTGTTCAAGCTTGGTTCGAAGCTTTAATGTAATCGATTCTGTTGCACCCATAAGCTAGTAATTGTATCGGTTGGCTAGCATCCTAAAGTTACTGATTGTAATAGTCGACTAGCACACATAAGCTAGTTGTAAAACTTAGGTAGAAGTTTTGTGGACGGTTGATCTAGCACCCGAAAGCTAAAAATTGAGCTTGAAAAGGAGGTTGTTATAATAGTTTGGTTAGCACCTGAAAAGCTAGTGACATTTTTCAAGACGTGGAGAAAAAGAATCACAATGGAAGAATTCATTGGGGGTCAAAGTAGGCACGATTCACCAAACCACATACAAACTTTGTGTGGTATCTTTAATTCCCGTATTTACACTTTCACTCTTACATTTGACTGCTATCTCGTTTAGCTATAACTTTAGGAGTCTTAAGTAGACAAGATAATTAAAAGACGTTAGAAAAATCCAATTCCCCTTCCCCTATTGGTAATTCATTAGTGGTGTTTTAGAGCATAAGAGGCAGGCAGGGCAAGTGAAAAATGAGATAGGTAACTATATTTGTATCATCAAATTATAATGCACAACACTCATCCAGTAGCTGAGTATTGACACCACGTCTCTGTAGGATGTCTATTGTCTGTCTTAGGTTCTAAAGTAGTCGCCACCCAAATAATTGAATGCGTTATGGGGTGAGCTTCCTCCAAACCGAACCGAGTTCAATGTTAGTCTGATTAAAAATTCCCAGAATCTCTATATAGTATCAAGTAAGCTGAGTGGATAGAGTAATGCCCATTTGCCTCGAGCATCCAACTCCATGAGTCTGGTTACGTGAGAGAATGTTTTCAATATCCAATGACGTTGATGTACCGAACCATATGATATCAATGCTCAAGCAAATTTATTTGGATCTAAGTGAAGATGCACGAAAAACCAGCAACACACGGAAAGGGCGATAAATTCTTTAAGCCTTCATGAATCTGGGAGTTTGACGGTCATCAAAATCCTGCTGCCTTTATTTAGAGTCAGTCAAGGTCAAGTTGTTAGTCATTATATAACGGAGCGTGTACCTCACGCACCACCGCCATTCGATAGCGGATATATATCATGCACGCCGTTTTCCAGATTGTAGAATCGCGCACGTCACCGTTGTTGTGCGTCTCTTCCCATCAAATTTCCTCTCGGGGAGGTGCGTGTAAGTCACGCACCGTCGATTGTCGTATGAAATCGCTCACGGAAGCGCCAGACGCTTCCCTCAACCACTGATCTATAGATCATACCGAAGAAACCCACGTTTTTATCCTTGGGGTGGCGCGTGCTCATCACACACCGCCGTACCGAGGCGAAAACATCCAATTCACCGTTGCTTCTCTGAGTTTCATGCAAACGGATAACGGCATGAATCGAACTAAAAATTCTGTTTTGGGAGTGAGAAGGGGAGGCGACGGTGAAAACTCTTATTTTTCATCATTTGGGGATAAGCCTTCACAGCTACGTCACAACGATGAAATGATGACGCGTAAGGGCGAACAGGGACAGAATTCGTTCCTTTCGTGGGAATGACGCAGAAAATTAGCAAAAATCAAGGCGACGGGAGCAAGAAGATTAGAACAAGCGGCACAGATCTCGAATATGGCGCTAGTTAAGAGGTAAAAAAGGACGAAGTCACTTGATTTCGTCTAGGGTTTGCCCTTTTATACGTGGGATGCTCGGATTTTATTAAATTCGAGGGCCCAATTTTTTTTAATTACATGTTAAATTAATTAGGGGGCCCAAATCTATTTACGTGTCAAATAAATTCTTAGTAGGTATGATTAAGAATTATTTATTTTATTTGCTAAGTGCAATTAAATTTTAATTCTTAGCATATATGATTAGGATTTAATTCAAAGGTTCGTTTTTAATTCCTAGCATGTATTACATGAATTAGCATTATTTATGTTTATATGTTTATTTTTTTAGGATTAGTTTCTAATAAAATAAAATAACAAATAATTATTAACTATTTGTTAATAATTTAATTTTGTAATCAAAATTAAATTACTATAAATTTCAAAATCAAAAGAAAATTTGAATTAACCGTGATCGTGAGGGATTGATTTTTAAGATGGAACTTTGTGATCCCACCAGATATCTGGGCTCTGCACGAGGAATGACGACACTGTCTAGGAGACTGGTCTCCGATTTGGACCTTGAGTTTCGACCGGCTACATGGGTACTTGTCATATCGGTTAAGGATCACATGTTGATCAATTTCATATTTTTTCGATAGATTCATTTTTTTTCTTTTAAATGTGTTAAGAAAAAACCGATTTGTTTTACGTTAACAATTTTTTGTCTTCAAATTAAAAGTGTTCTACTGCATAAGTCATCGAATTATTATAATTAACAATTACATGTTCCAATCCATTTTGTTGTATATGCTATTCTGTGTTTTTACTTGAATTCGTTTTATTACATGAAAGTCAGATTTTCCTAAAAATATTTGGTTATGTAGGATATGATGACTATAAGTCTAGCAAAATTTTTGAACGTATTATATAATCAAAACTTCTTATAGAAAATTTAATTTTAAAACTGTACCTAATGTCCTTTTTAAAATATACTTGTAGAAATGGCACCACCTAGTATGATAGCCGAGCTCTATTCACTGAATTAAACTACGACATCTGGTCCATGAAGATTCAGTATCACCTGCACGAGAAAGACGTTCTAGAGCTAGAGCACATAACCATGGAATAACCCACAAAAACACTGTCAACCTACGCTGAATGGGCCAAGAAGGATCGGAGTGCCCGATATGCTATGTTGTATTGCATGCACGATGTCCTAATTGACACGTATGATATGGAGTCCACGACCATGTCTATATGAGACAAACTCAAAGAGGCATATGGCCAAACTTAAGTTACAAGGCTCTGTACCTTGCATCTGAATTAGATGCAATATAAAATCGATTCAAGTCGACTAGTACTTGAGCACCTCCGTGTTTTGACTTCCATGCTGCACGATCTTAAGGCTGGTCGGATCAAAATTTCTAAGCTTGAACAGATCAACAATGTGATATCTTCACTACCTGATGAAAGGGAAGACCGACGATTGACTCCCTTCAAAACTCTGACGAATCATGACATGAACATCAAAACTTTCATTGATATAACTAAGCTTCTTGAGCTTAAGGATGACAGCCTGTGAGTTTCTGCATTCTCTGGCAAAGTTTTTGCTACTCATGGAGGAAACCTTAAGAGCAATAAGAAGTTTGGTAAACCAGCGAACAAAACTTAGAAACACCTAAGGCTAACGGACCTAAGAATATGGCACGCATGAAGTGTTATATCTACGAAAAGAAAAGTCACTACTCTCGGGATTGTTCCAACACCAAAAAGTTACCCTACACTCCCAATAACCCTAGATTATGTATTTGCTCTCATGCATTAGTTGCTAATTCCTTTCCTAAATGGATTGTTGATTCAGGAGCAAGCTAGCATATAGTGAATGACCGTGCTGATTTGTCGAGTTTCATCGTTGTGGAGCAGGAATACAAAGCATAGTCATGGGAACGACAGTGAAGAGGATGCTATCGGAATTAGCACCTATAAATTCCAGCTTCGTAGTGGGAACACATTGTTGTTTTTTAGTTTCTATTATTGCTTTGGTACAATTGCTTTTTTTCTTTAATTTTTGTCCGAGAGGATTAAACATCGAGTACGGTGATGATGTATTTGGTCACGACTCTTACAAACATGGTTTTTGCATTCTTGATTTAGATGATATTTATAACGAATTCTATTAATTCATCCATTGCCTTAGTTTTCAACATTGATACAACTTCTAACTTTGTTAAATGTCATGCTAGACTTGGTCATATTGGTCAAGATAGATTAAACTGTCTTGCTAAGTGCGCGGTCTATTAAACCAACTCACTAAGGCTAAGTTGCCAGTTTGTGAACCTTGCTTAGTTGTCAAAGCCAGCAAAAAGCCTTTCGGTAAGGCTTCTCAAGCCTCAAATCCATTGGATTTAATCCATTCTGACATTTATGGACCTATGAGCATGAAATCACGCCATGGGGCTTCTTATTTCATCACCTTCATATATGACTACTCGCATCTCGGACATGTGTATCTGTTCTCTCATCGCCATAAATTACTTGATGTATTCAAACGCTACGTATCAGATATAGAGACCCAGTTGGACCAAAAAGTTGAACCGACTGCGGTCGCAAATATCTTTCTAATCTGTTCAAAAAGTATTGTGATGAAAAGAACATAGTAAAGCAACTTACCATTCATTATACCCTGTAGCAAAATGGTATTGTGGAATGTAGGAATCATACCCTTCTTGACATGGTTAGGTCTATGATGGCGTAAGCCAATCTATCTATTCACTTTTCGGGATATGCATTGCTCACGGCAACATACATCCTCAATAGAGTATCAAACCAGAGTATGCCCACCACTCCATATGAGTTATGGAATGAAAGAAAACCAATATTGTACCATATGCGACCATGAGATTTGGCGGGCTATGTGCACAACGAAAATCATCAACATGGAAAACTTGATCCAAGAGCAACCAAATGAGTGTTCGTTTGATACGCCGAACATTCAAAAAGATATGTGATGTTCGACGAACACCAAAATGGGAGCATGATTGAAATAGACAGTCACAATGTCAAATTTGTAGAGGATTAGTTCCCAACTATCAGTGATATAAAATAGGACGGTCCGTTGTATGAGTTATAATGTGACCTGCCAATATCTCTCCTCAAGAGAGTATGTTTCACCAAATAACCCAGAATAGTGTAATCCCACCTATTCAAGATGGGAACTTGCTAAATGAAGCCCAACATCAAAGAGAGGTAAGTCCTCCAATTTTCATACCAAACAAGATTGTTTCTCAAAATGAAAGTCAATATGAAAGAGAGGTAAGCCCTCAATCTTTCATGCATAAGTACGAGATTAGCTCTTAAAATTTAGGCCATGATGATGTGACTAGTGGGAATGACCCTTCACATACCATCCCACGATCCAAGGGACTAGTGAGAGCAGACACCAAACCCAACAAGTATAAAATCCTGTTATCCGAAGGAGTTAACGCGAAAGAATTCATCGATGATACTTTCAGATTGAGGAAAATGTATTCTTCTGAGCTCCTTTGGAAGTAGAAGAGCTCATCTCTTATCACAAGGCTATGGACTCACCCGATAGAGAAAAATAGTTAAGTCCCATGAGGGATGAAATGGACTCGACACAAACAAATGAGGTTTGGGGACTTGTTGATTTACCACATCACCAAAAATCGATTGAATGCAAGTGGGCAATTACGGTTAAGCGCAGTGTGGATGGATCAAACGAGAAGTTCAAAGTCTGACTCGTGGCAAAATGTTTTACCCAAATCGAGAGTATGACTATGAAGAGACAGGGTTTTGGGTTTAGGGTATGACTATGAAGAGGCATTTTCTCCTGTGGTGAGAAAATGTTTCTATTCACCTACTTCTGGCTCTAGTTGCCCATTTAGATATCGAGCTATTCCAAATGGACGTAAAGACTGTCTTCCTTAATGGAACACTTTAGGAAAAGATCTACATGGATAAACCTGTTGAGTTATTCTCAGTGGGACAAGATGACAAGGTATGTTATTTTAAAAGATCCATATATGGTTTTAAATAGTCTTTCAGATTTTGGTACTTTTGATTTCATGAAGCCATTACTTCATTTGGCTTTATCATGATAGATGAAGACTACTGTGTGTATGTCTTAAAGACAAATGAATGAATTATGTTTCTCTCTTTATATGTCGATGACATATTATTAGTTGTAAATAACATGAAAATGATAAAAGTCACTAAGCAATGGCTATACTCCATCTTCAAGATGAAGGATATTGGTGAAACTAGGTATGTCATAGGTACGGAGATTTGTAAAAATCGTTCTAAGAGAATGTTGGGTATGTCCCAACAAGCATACATAAATAAAATTTTAGAACCGTTCAGGATGCACTACGCCAAACCCGTTGACACCCATGTTAATAAGGGCTTGACACTAAGCCTCGATCAATGCCCAAAAACAGATAAGAAAATGGAAGAAATTAGCATTGCTCCCTATGCAAGTGTCATATGAGTCTTATATACGTCATTTTATGTACAAGGCAGAACATTTACTTCGTGGTTGGGTTGGTGAGCCGAAATTAACTTGGGGCATGCTCATTTATAAGCAGTCAAGAGGATCTTTTGTTACCTTCGTGAAATGACTGATTTATTCCTATGCTATCGAGGGAAGACCTGCGTTTGAAGGGATTCACAGATGCTGATTGGGGAGACGATTTGGATGAATCCAAGTCAACTTCTGGATATACCTTCATCCTTGGGGGAGGAGCTATATCTTAGTGCAGCAAGAAGTAAGACTACATCACTTTTTCAACTATGAAAGTAGAATATGTCACGTGCAGCGTAGCCGTACAAGAGGCACTATGACTCAAAAGCTTACTACAGTACCTCAATTTGAGTCTAAGACCCGATGATCCTGTAGAGCTGAACTGTGGCAATACTGCAACAATTTAGTTTGCTAAAGATCCAAAATTCTATAGGAAGACAAAGCACATCCAGAGCCACTACCATTTTGTTCGAGATGTTGTCAACAAAGCGGATATAAGTATCAAGTATATTCCTACCAATAAGATGATCACTGATCTGATGACCAAACTCATTCCTAAAGATGTGTTTAGAGATCATGTCATGAGTCTAGGATTACGTAGGATTTGATCACATCTTGTAAATGATAAAGACATGTTTTTGTAACAATTGATTATGAAATGAAATTGATGTTTTCCTTTCAAGTAAATGAAGACTTAAACAACAAGGTGGAAGCAGACTACAGGGGGACAGAGGGGCCATAGTCCCCCAACGTATTTTAAATTAAAAAAATTACATGTCATTTTTTTTCTAGTTTGGTTCCCCCAAAATATTGTAACCATATTTGTTTGGAATAATGAATAAAACTTGTGTAGATCAGTTGGTAGAATCTCAAACTTTGAAAATGGGTGATCAGGGTTTGAATCTTGTAGCCATTTTTTCAATTCATTTCTTAGAAAAAAAAAGGAAAAAAAAATTAGAAGCCACTGGGATTCGAATAGTATACGTTGGAGTCAAATTACAGTGTGTTAACCACTACATTATAGGACCCTTATGGGATTTTATCAATTCTAATAGAATTTTATCTACGTATTTATTTAGGATATTTTTGATAATTTTTTAGTATTCTTTAATACAATTATTTTGGATAGTTTAATATTTGATTTGATTGTTGCCAAACAAATTCCAAACATTTGAAGTTGTTTTTGTTATAAAGAATCTGGCTATTTGTGCAAAATTGTGGATAGAAATTTTGGAACATGCATACCCGATCTGACCGGACCTTTACCGATATTAAAATATATATTTTTAATTAATACCGATATTAAAATAATTGAAAAAAGGAAAAGGAGATATAAAATAAAAAAAATTATTAGTACAAAACAAGCCTTAAGTACAATCATTTACTTATCTCTCATTTCATATATAAAGTTAATGATAATTTTCTTTTATCACCCTAATATCAAGGAGTATTTTTGTTCAAATTATATATTGGAGACAGCGAGAATTACAATTATTGTCTAAAACAATATCTTAATAAAACTATTGTTGAAATAACATTTTTATCAAAAATATTGTTTAAAATAGCAATAATATTAATTTTGTATTTTTTTACAGGTTGATTCAACTTCTTTTGATTCTTACAGTTTCTACTGTAACATATGAATGTGTATATCTGATTGGACCGGATTTAACCTTATCTGACCAACTCTGTTCAAACCAAAAAAATTAGCTCCCCTCACTTAATTTCCTGGTTCCCCTTTAGCAGACTTGATACTCGAGAAGTCGGCACTCATAAACAGAAGAGATGATGCTCCAACCAAAACCTTCATAATCTTAAATGACTGTCATCTCACAGAAAATAAGAGTAAACACTCTAATTTCAAAGCGGTACTGATTTCATAGTGTCATCACATTTTGTCAAAATGAGTCAAAACTGATGATTTCAACCACACTTCTTTATCAATCTTGCTGAATCACTCTAATAAGCTCTCAAAAAAAAAAGATCTCAGTACTCTACACTTTAAAAGATCAAGGATCTTTGTTGGGAAAATTTGTCCCACATGGATTAGGAATAGAAAATTATACTACCATATAAAGAAATGTGGTGCTACAATCTAATACCTTGGTACTAAGATTTTTAAGAGAGTAGCCCACATTCACTTTATGTGTTAGCCCACACACGCGCACGCCTCCACGGACCCGAGCCCGTTTACTACTGGGTCGGGTCTACTAAACCTCTACAAAAGTATTATTTGAAATTCATTTGAAATGTTATAAACGTTTATGTAATGTTTATATACTAAATAAGCAAATGTTTTCAACTCCTATAAATAGGTTATGTGCTAATTCATTAGATATAAGGACTATACGACCTATAAGAGATTTATCTGGCTATCTAACCATCTACGAGGCATAGACTTGATTCTTAAATACCTAACGAGACTCGGATAGACTCGTTATCCGGATATTCGATCAAATCACGCTTTCGCAAAAGGTAACATTATCGTATTTCGATTTGTTACATTTAAATTCAATTTTAGATACGTTCTAGTTACTGATTTACAGTGGTATCGGAGCTGGATTTCCGGTAAAAATCAAGTTCTGTATATTTTTCGGTATTATTAATTCAAATCGATTTTTGTAATCGATTTTCGAACCTCCAAAAAAGTCAAGCCGCCGCCAACCACCGCTCATGGCGGCGCGTATCCGTCACGCACCGGCACGTATCCGTCACGCACCGGCGCGTGAGGCTCGTCCACACACGCGCCGCGTCGGATCGGCGCGTTTTGTACACGTGTTGCGTCGGAACGATGAGATCTATACATTTTTTGCTTGCATATGTTACGGAAGCCATTTTTTCCATCGGACGGCCGGTATCAGCCCATCAGAATTAACGCGGGGCGGCTCGTGTAGGTCATGCACCACCAGTCACTGCCCCTAGATCTACAGATCCGGGCCGAAAAGACCAGATCCAGCCATTAAAACAACCTCAGGGCGGTGTGTGTAAATCATGCGCCACCAACCAAAGCCGAAAATCGTCGAATCACAACGGGTTTTCCAAGAAATGTGCGGATCTGGCCGAAAAATGATGTAACGGGAGAAAAATGGTGGAGAACGGCATTCTTACCTCATCATGCGGGCTAGAACACGGCGGAGCAACGGATCCGTGGAATACGGCATCGGACGGACCAATTTTGTGGCGAAACGACGACCACGTGAGAAGCATGGTCGGGGAGGCGGAGGCGGAGGACGAGAGAATCGTCTGCCAAGTTTTTTCAACAGAATGTCGAAAACTGAAGAAAAAAAAATCTAAAGTTTTATATTTTTAAAAAAAAAATAATAGTAATCAAATTAATTAGAAACGAAATTGGGCTTGTGTCTAACCTTGGATCACTTATTTAAATTGCAGAAATGATTGGGCCGCTTATTTTGATGGGCTAGGCCAGCTGATTGGTGGGATTGACTCAATTAAGTCAAAGAAAAATTTGGGTTTTATTTTCTTGAGGCTTTGGGCAAGAACAATTTTTTATTTGTTAAAAATTGAAATAGAGGCCCAAATTAAACATTTATATGTTAAATGTATTTAATTATGCATGAATT
>JAOWBN010021625.1:0-10614 GCA_028565015.1 Pinguicula moranensis
CACAAAGCACAAACACCACAAAATTACACAAAACCACAAATCCACAACTCATATCAACGAATCAAGAGTACCAATGCATAGTGGGGAGCAAACCCTACAATCTGTGTTTTGGGCGGCGGCACGTGGCAGCGGGAATAGCAACCGGCGTGAACAGCGATCGGCGGTGAATAGTGCCCGGCGTGAACAATACTGGCGATGAATAGTAAACAATCACCAGTGTGAATAGTGAATAGTGAACAGTACCGGTGTGAATAGTGAATAGTGATCGAAAGTTTAGGAACCTGGCTCTTATACCATATAGATAATAATATGAAAACTTGTACTTTATAACCCCTTGAGGTATATATAGTATTACAACTCAAACCCTAACTGATTCTAAAACTATAATTCCCATAAAACTCTATTTAATCATAAATCTATTTAATATCAAATACCAACAAAGATCTTTAGTGTTGTATACACAATTTGACACCAAATCATCACGATGAAAAATAAGCCACCCAGCATCTAAAGACCAACACATGACACAAGTCAACACGAACGCTCATGGATTTACACTCATTGGTCGTAAAGCCCTGGGGATAGGCAATATGCATTCCACTGGGATGTCCAATTGACAGGTAACATTATACACGATTTAGGTTCTCATTAAGTAACTAAAGGGACCATACAAATTTTATGCACAATGTTTGCATTGAAGATCAAAGAATTGACTTTGTCAATGATCCAATCTCAAACCTCCTTGGTAGCTTCCAAATTACAAATAATGCTTCCCACAAACGAGTTGAAAAAAATGAAATATAAATATTGTAGCTGAACAAAAGCATGCAAAAATGAATATTACTGCTATTAGGTATGTGGCTTATCAAGACTAGTATGATGTGGACAGAATGAGAAATCTCAGTACCATATGCATAAAGTTCTCTGTTGAGTTATTGCAGTCTTTTTCAACATATTTATTTCCACAAAAAATCAATGGAGATTACCCTAGAAAATGTGTATGGACATTAAGAAAAGTCTAGAGACTTCTTTGATATGATATATAACGACTGGAATCTTCAACTGATGACTTACCTGTCCTCATACATGTTGCTTATGTAACTCCCCACCAAAATGTTTACAGGGAGAACCGTTAACCCAAGGCATGCAAGAAAAATTGAGACAGTGCTTGTGGTCCAACCAAAATAGTATGCTGTGACAACACTTGATTCTGAAAGCAGAACCTCCATACAATATTTAAGCATAAAATAAATCAGTAACTGGACCTGCAAAAGAGTATAGAGACTTTCGTGTTACAAGTAACCATTATGGAGAAGGAAATTTCAGAAAGTGTAGCAGAAAAAAAGTGGCTAAAGCTGGAAAATTAAGAATTCATTTTCACGTGCTAGTTGCAAAAAGGACCTATTTTTCTTGCCAAATTAAATAAAGCAACAAACACATCAACAAAATGAATACTGCTACTATCCATTATACTTATAAAGCCATTTGTCACCTTAAGAATTCTAACAATAAATCAAAACTTGTTTTGAGTATTAAATGAGTACATTTAGTTGAGAGTCAGTCTCTTATCCTCTCATGCACCAAAATTTACGAAATATATCACCTGGTGCCAACTTTTACTTCAGCCTGGTGTTTCCACGTATGAACTGCTTAATTGTTCTTACGGTCATGACAAACTCTTTTTTATTCTCCTATGATCCGTATCTACCAGTGTTGTAATTTTCCTTCATATTAGCATCCAAACACTAGTCCTAATCACTAAAAGGATAATACTGAAATATTTCATACTCCTATAAACAGCTTTTTATAGTTGTTGCATAACCGAGGCTCAATCTTTAACCACTCTAATACTTCGGGCATGAGGAACAATAAGAAATACCATAAGATTTGGAAATTGATCAACTGGCAAATTGATTTCAGAGCAAAAATTCACACTTTCTTCATATCTTAAGTAGAAAGTCTCTGAAATATAGTGGCAGTGGGAACACAGCATCATATCTTTTCAAAAAGTACGAATTACCTTTACAGAAGGTGTTAGTAACCTATAGGCTGCTAGGAGCGAGTTAGCTGGTCTACGAGATTCCTCTAGAGCTTCTTCGCTCACATCACATTCTTCATCCTCCTCATTATCTTCCTCCTTTTCTCGAGCAGTTAAAATTAATGGTTGTACTAGGCCTTTCTCAATAGTATTATCACGTTCTGCAGGTAAAAGAGAAAATATATGTGACTGACATGTTTTCAATGATGCAACTTAAGCCAAGCTTTGGAACTACATTGATTGAGCACTAGATATAAATAAAGTCATTTAGTATCTAATTGCTTCACCAAAAGAATTGACAGGAAGAAATAGACACTTCTCGCGTAGCTATAAAACACTCAGGTTCTTTATATTGTTTTCCCATGTGATCGTAGTTGTAAGAGCATCGACACCATATGATTGTAAAAGCATCAATGCTCGTACCGGTTCTTTAAAGTTCTGAATACTCTAATATGACCATAAATAAATATTTATCTATAAAAAAAAGGCTACATTTGACATTAATAAATATAGTCAACCAAAAATGAAATAGAGTTTGAAATAATCTTTACAGTAGTACCTTTTTTGTAGCACATACAAGTTTTTTGTAAGAAGTTAAGACAACAATTTCAGTACAATGATAACTTTTTTTCAATAAAGTGATGCATTAGATAAAAAAAAAACATTTTGGGTACCCCCTACCCCACTCCTTCCGCCTACGGTGGCTAGCCATCTATCCTTCCATTCCTCTTGTCCCGAAGGTGTGTCCAGTGCCTGTTGCCGTGTCAATGTGCACCCGCCACTACATGATCCATCAACATATCCACACATAATTCCCCCCACCCCCACCCTCCTCTTCTGGTCCACGATTGGGGTTTAACCACAAGATAAACCATCATATCAGCAAAGGAGGGGCTATGCACAGGTCCATGGATGTGGCAGATTTATCCTTGCTTGAGAGGGCAATAGGCCACATTCCCCCACACCATCGGACCAGGGAGTTAGAAGGACATTAGCCTGTTCTAATGTAAGAGGCCTGGGAAGGGGGGGAGTTGCTATTCGAGCTTAGATTTGGAGTAGACCTCTTATTGTTCTAGTATGCCCTGGCTATTACATTCTGATGGACAGAATGCCCTATTTTTCTAGCCGTAGCATTCCTCTAGCTAGCCTAGGAAGTTGAGCAGTGGAATCACATCTGAGGACTTGGCCATCAGCCCTAATCTTTGCTAGCAGATCATCAATCGCATTCCCCTCTCTTATTGGTGTTGGGGGTCACTCTTATGCCCTCCTTTGCCTTGAAATCTTCCCAGTAGTCCCACAAGTACCATGGCATGCCTGAGTTTTTAATGATCCGTCCTACTAGCAACTGCGAATCTGTTTCTAGCACTACGTTTAGCCAACCTTCAGCTTTACAGATTCTCAATCCCTCTGTTGTAGCTTGTAGTTCAGTAGCATTGTTTGTGCCAGCTTCAAAAGGAACTGCGAAAGCAACTAGTGTCTGGCTATTGATGTCTCTGATGATAACTTTTTTCAATAAAGTGATGCATTAGATAAAAAAACATTTTGAATATCTTTAGGTGATACCAAACCTTTACATAGTTCTCCACCCCCCACCCCTCTCTTCCCGTCTATAGTGGCTAACCATCTATCCTTCCATTCCTCTTGTCCCGAAGGGGGTGCCTAGTGCCTGTAGCCGCGTCAATGCGCACCCGCCACTACATGATCCATCAACATATCCGAACATAATTCCCCCCTCCTCTTCTAGTCCACGGTTGTGGTTTAACCACTAGACAAACCGTCATCATATTAGCAAAGAAGGAGCTATGCGCAGGTCCATGGATATGGCAGGTTTATCCTTGCTTGAGAGGGTAACAGGCCACTGTCCCCCACACCATCGGACTAGGGGCTTAGAAGGAAATTAGCTTGTTCTAATGTAAGAGGCCCTATTATAAAAAAATAAAAATAAAAAATAAAAAAATAAAAAATAAAAAAAATAATGTAAGAGGCCTGGGAAAGGGAGAGTTGCTGTTCTATCTTAGATTTGGAGTAGATATCCTATTGTTCTAGTATGCCCTGGCTATTAGATTTTGATGACAGAATGCCCCATTTTTCTAGTTGTAGCATTCCTCAGGTTAGCCCAGGAAGTTGAGCAGTGGAATCACATCTGAGGACTTGGCCATCAGCCCCCATCTTTGCTAGGAGATCAGCAATCGCATTCCCCTCTCTGTATTGGTGTTGGGGGTCACTCTTATGCCCTCTTTTGCCGCCTTGAAATCTTCCAGGTAGTCCCACAAGTACCATGGCATGCCTGAGTTTTTAATGATCCATCCTACTAGCAACTGTGAATCTGTTTCTAGCACTACATTCAGCCAACCTTCAGCTTTACAGATTTTCAATCCCTCTATTGCAGCTTGTAGTTCAGCAGCACTATTTGTGCCGGCTTCAAAAGGATTTGCGAATGCAGCTAGTGTCTCGCTATTGATGTCTCTAATGATCCCCCACTGAAGGGCCAGGGTTGCCCAGCAAGCTTCCATCCGTGTTGAGTTTTACCTGCCCTGGGGAGGCTTCTTCCAGCGGATGGATCTTTGCTTTGTCCTTTGCCCTCCTCCTAACATGAATGTTTAGAAGCTTCAGTAGCTTCTGTTCCTGAATCCTCTGCTTAAAGGACAAGTAGCTTACGTCAGTGATTTCATTGATCTGCCTATGGATTTCTCTCCAAACTTGATCTGCAGAGAAGTGACAATCATCATATCTTCGAAGCGAAGGGACCAGGAAGTCGCAACAGGAAGGATGGAAGCCACAAAATCAGCTAGCCCTGCTGTTTTGGCCATCATCAACCACTGTGAAATCCTCCCTCTCCATGTGGTTGGATTCTTGAAGCTAAATCCCATGGTAGCCTCTACTATTTCCCTAGCTATTCCCTCCCCTGAGAATAAGTGGTCAAGGGTTTCAGGGACCCTTGATCCGCAACAATTGCATGTTGAAGCCAGAAGGACCCCTTCTTTCCCCAGGCAGCCATTTGTAGGTAAGCACTGTTTCCAAACTCTCCAGCAAAGAAGGGACATCTTCGTGGGAAGCTTATTGTACCAAAAGGACTGCTCCATTGTGCTTGCTGATGATCTGCCCCTAACTAGTTCCCAGGCTGACTTAATGAAGAAATGGTCATCCCTCTCTGGTTTCCAGATAGTCATGTCCCTTTCTTCTGCCATTTTAGGAGGATTTAGTAGATTGATTTCACCTAGGATTGCATCTCCCACAACCAGAGCAAGGGCCTGGCTATACCACTGGCCCTCATGGAGGAAGTCTTTCATCATAGCTTCTTTTCTGACCACTTCAGTGACCCTTTCTACAAGGGGGCGGGCCAGAGCTCATCCACTTATCAAACCAGAAAGAGTTCCCACTTTTGAGGATGATTGATTTGAGCCATCACCTTCTCCTTCATGAGCATCGCATACTTCCAGAACCTTAAGTCTTGTGGCCTTGGTGCACGCTCCAGCAGGTGACCCTTCCTTGTGTATTTGGCCTTGAGGAACCTAGCCCAGAGACTATCCTCATAGAGAAGCTTGTAGCAGAACTTCATTGCCATTGCCTTTTACACATCAATGGAGTCCTTAATCCCCAGACCACTCTCACCAACCGGCCTGCACATCCTCTTCTAGTTGCGCCAATGTAGCTTACGTTTTTCATCCTAGAAGATACTTTCTCATCTCTTTCAGGTTACCCTGGGGCAGCTTTAACACAAATAAGAGATGCATAGGCAAGCTAGCCATCACATATCTTATCAGTGATAAGCGGCCTCCCTAGGATAGTCTGTTGCCTCTCCATCCTGCCAGCTTCTTTCTAATCTTTCCCAGCAGAAGATCCACAATATGTTTTGTGAGCCAACCAAAATTCATTGGGACTCCTAGGTATACCATTGGCGGAGAGTCCTCTCTAAAGCCTATGCATCTCCTAATCAGAATCCTCCTTGCTAGACTGATGCTCCTTGCGAAGACAATGGCAGACTTACCCTGACTGGCCAGACCATGAACAGTATAGATCCAGTATCTTCTTAAGGGTACTAATAGATCTTATGTCCCCACTTGAGAATAGCAATATATCATCCGCATACATGAGGTGCGAGATGATGGGAGCTACCTATAGGGTGGAGAAATTTTGTAATCTTCCTTTGCTGGAGACCCCAGTTGATCAGACAGGAGAGAGCATCCTATATTAGGATAAAGAAGAAAGAGGATAGAGGATTCCCACCCCCAGACTAGTTCCATTCATGGTGATGGTGAACCACTGGCCAGGCATACACTTCATGATCAGATTGATTAAGGGTTGGGAGAACCCCTTTTCTCTGAGGACCTCCTCAAAAAATAGCCAGCTTACCTTATCAAAAGCTTTCTCTATATCGAATTTCAGCATGACATTACCCCCAGACATTTCTTGTGAATTGTGTGAGCTAGCTCCTGAGCCAGAGCTATATTGTCAAATATACTCCGGGTTTGGACAAAGGCACACTGCTCTTAGCTGATCAAGCTGCTGATATATCTGCTCAGCCTTCTTGCCACAATCTTGGCCATTACTTTGTAGGCCACATTGCACAAGCTAATAGGTCTGAAATTCGAAAAGCTATCCTAGTTGTCCACCTTGGCAACCAGGACTATTCAATTGGAGCAAAAGGCACGTGGGAGAGAGGTGCCAGCAAAGACTCCCTCGAGCTCCTATTAGATCAGGGCCAGTAATGTGCAAAGTCAACTTGAAAAACTCAGAGCCAAAGCCATACGGACCAGGGGAACTATTGCTAGGGATTGACCACAAGGCCTCTCTTACCTCCTCAACAAATGGGATAACACCGAGCATCAGGTTATCCATCTCCGATAACTTATGCTCAAAGAGGCCCTGCAGGCTAGTACTGCCTCATGTATGGACTTGGCAGAAGAGATTGTAGCTCCATCTTGTAGTCTCATTTCTGTGATGATCATTTTGTTTTGTTGGATTTTAAGGGAGGCATGGAAAACTTTTGTATTCTAGTCTCCATCTTTAAACCAACTCGTTCTGGATAGTTGTTCTAGCCAGCACATCTCTCTATTTCCCAAACTTGCGACTCAGCTCTTATGGCCATAAACTTGGCATTCAAATCATCCGTGAAATGCTATTACTGCCTGTGCTCTATCTGTTCCAGCTTCCCCTCCAGCATACCAATGTGGAGGTTTGCTCTGCTGTAGGCCTCTATATTCCAAGTGCTCTAGGCCAGTCGCATTCTTTTCAGCTTGTAGCTCAAGGAGGCCATCCCCACAAGTAACTACAGCGAGTTTCAACATCCATCCACCAATGGGAGGAACAGCTCACCAGCCCCCCACATGTTCAAGAATTCGAACATATGTGCACCATAAGGAGCTACCCCATCCTCCAGTTTCACTAGCAATGGGGGAGTGATCGGAGGAACGCTTCTTAGCAGTGATTAGTAGCTACTAGGGAACAGCTCCAGAAAGCCCGCATTTACCAGCACCCTGTCCAGCATAGCCCACGCCCTGCTTCCTCCAGATTGGCCATTGCACTATGACATGGTTGCCAACATGCTTAAGTTCTACCACGGCACAACTTTGCACACACTCATTAAATTCTTGCATTGGTCTTCGTGGCCGAACAAATCCCCCTACTTACTCCCTGTCAGACCTTAGAGCATTGAAGTCGCCAAGGACCATCCATGGCTCATCTTCTAACTGGTAGCCTTCGAGGAACTGCCATAGAGCTCTCCTATGCATATACTGACACTTGCCATACACTATGGTAACCCAGATTTCCTTGCCTCCACTTTCCTGTGATTGCTTGCTCATGAGTTGCTACCACTTCAAACTCATCATCTCTCTCCAGAACACCCAGAGCTTCCCATTCTCCTCATCATTCACATCACAGTGCGGCAGCTGAATAGTCCTTTCTATCCACTGCATTCTGGCCACAGGCAGGAACGATTCAGCAATCGCCAAAAGGCTCACCTTTGACCGCTCCTTCCAGAGTTGCAGGTACTTGCTAGACTTATGCATCCCTCTACTATTCCAATACAAGGCCTTATTTGACATAAAATCAGCGCTGAAATATTTGAGGCTATAGGCTCCCTTGGCCCCCATATAGTCCAGGGGCTGGATGCTCTGGTTACAAATTAGAGTGTAAATCTCTGAGGCCAGGAAATAACTCTCCCCGATCTCCTGACCCCCTTTGCGGGCACTGAGTGATAGAGCTAAGCCTTTCCTTTTGTCTTCCTCCTTAGCATCTCCTCTCCCTCAGACAGGGTGATGTTCTAAGTATCAGTTATTTCGGCCTTTTCAAGAGATTGCAACATGCTATTCCCCTTAATTTTTCACTTATACAACTTTGTCATGCGCTCAAAGTTGACTTTGTGGCCCCGTGGACTCGGCGGAGGGGACTCACAGTTGAAGTGTCCTGTCTCTAGAGAGGCAGATGGACTGTTGTATCTACTAGGCGCCATGTGATCTCCTTCTACTACCAAGGGAAAGGAGTCCTGGCCAACATAAGCTGCCTTGGGTGGCACCGATAGCATGGGTGCTTCCGGGGTAGTCTCGACTAGTGTAGGCAGCGCCTCCAGCTATGGCCCAGCCTCAAGATCGAGGCCTTTAGCACACTCAGTGGGCCCTCCAACCAGGTCGTTCTCTAAAATGAAAGATCATGCTCCTTGGGCATCACTCGTGCTGACCCTATCACCATAAGGTACAACCTATTTAGCATACCGAGGTAGAGTATCTGCTTGCATCCTTTCATTCAGCCCAATTAGCCCATCCCCTGTCGACACGTCATCCGAGGTTGACATGTCTAGCACTGCAAACCTCAGGAGCATAGACGGCGGGATTGATTGGTTGATGCCGCCACCCCGTTGCTCGAAGTGTTTACTGGCGCAAATCCTCTAACAATATTCCCGGTCGCCGACGCACGCAACTCCGGCCAATTCTTAGGATCCAATTTTCTAGGTATTTGCTTAATCCTGTCAGAACCTCGCAACGCCATCGCCGTCCTTGGAGCTGATCTTCTGTTACCTTAATCACCGACTTAATCGTCAGGGTGAAAGGAGCCGCCCTGGAGGGGGTCTTTTTTTCTGAATCAGGAGACGGACGGCGTCGAAATCGTGCGACCCCGGCGAACGACTCTCGATCTATACCAAAGTACCTAGTGGCACCGCGATTACTTCGAAAAAGCAATTATTCCACGCTTCCATCGGGATGCCCATAAACTTCATCTATCTGTCATTTGGGTGGGCCGCCGCAAATGGCATCCATCGCTTAATGTCAGATAGACCTAACTCGTGCCATTTGTGGGACGTGGCGAAATCTTCCATCACCATTGTTGACTCTGTTTTGATCAGGACCTGAACCCCTGGCAGCAACGATACGCTGATGTTATCCATACTCTGGCAGTTCTGTATTTCCTTCACGAGGGTTGCTCTTGTCATGCCCTTAAGCGTTGCAATGAAACACATGTTTAGTCAGATCATCTCGTCCTCCGTAGGTTCAAAATTAATCTAGATGCTCTCCTGAACCTCTTCCGGCTGGGGGCTGGCACCAACTTCCGACTAGTTATCACCTTCTTCGGTTTTGCCGTTCTGATGGACATGTCTGACTTTTGGTAGCGCACTACGTTGGCTTTGATAGTGTTGTCTCCCACCTTGAGTGAGTTCATGCCCCACATGGTGCTACTTATGCTTTCAACGGATAGGAAGAGAATGAAACCAAAGCGATATCCTGCTCTATTCAGCTTCTTCGGGACAGTGATAGTATCAACCTTACCGAAGGCCTCAAAAGCGGCTTTCATGTCCTTCTCCATCCAGTCGGACAGTAATTCGGAGAAGTAGACGAGACCCCCCTGTTCCCGCAGTATACATTTTTGCTTCCCAGCACGAGAGCTTTCGGGCTTATCTTGTTGGTGAGGCATGTTGCTTTGCTTCCATTGGATGAGGACCCAGGGTTCGTCCGACGGTCGTGCCTTTGGCAGTATCACTCCATCAGCCTTAGAGCCAGCTAAAGGCGGCTCCACGTCATCTACCTCCATGGGAGGCTAGGTGCAGTGTGTGGAGGTGTGAGCGGTGAGTTGTGGAGAGGGCCGAGAGAAAAATTCGAAAAGAGAAAAAAAAATCAAGAAGAAAACCTTTCATCACAATGATAACTTTTATACAAGAAATAATTATATAACACAGTACAGTTCATGAGCTTCCGCTTCACATTAAACTAATGGCCTTCAAATAACTTCTTTTTTTCCATATATTTTTCAATTAAGGATTTATATTTAGAGTAATAAGTAAATAAATAATATGAAAATTTGAAAAATTTATGATGAACTTAAACATTTAAATGAAAAGGATGAACATAATTTAGTACAAAAGTCACTGTCATTAATCGTATATTTACTGATTATCACAGCTACTCTAATAGGATTTTTAATAGTTCAGAACAATGAAACTCTTTTAATGTAGTCTATTAAGCTCGTTGCAAAACTTTAGTGAAAAGGTTTAGTGCTAATAGTGTAGGCACGCTTAAACACAAAGTTGCATTTCAACTTAATTTACCAGAGAACTCTGCTATGTATAGACAGACAGACATTAT
>JAOWBN010021636.1:0-10614 GCA_028565015.1 Pinguicula moranensis
AACACACACTTATGTTTACGCTTTCGCACGAATTATGCATCATGACACGTAGTATAGCTTTCGGAGATCTTACATGTTCCATATCCTCGCTTGGAACTAGCTCAAATTTGGTGTGACGCAAAGTTCCTGGTAGTAGATCATCTCGAATTTCTTCAATAATGATCTTGCGGCAACTACTTTCCTTGGAGGGGAATCCCTCCTCCAAGAATACACCATGTCGGGCAACAAACACTTTGATATCTGGTCGCTGATAGAAGTAGTAACTTTTGGTTTCCCTCTTGTATCCTATGAAGAAGCAGTGAGCAGACTTAGGACCAAGTTTTTCATGCATCAATCGCCTAACATACGCTTCAAAGCCCCAAATCTTGAGATAAGACAAGTTAGGAACCCTTCTCTTCCATATCTCATACGGAGTCTTGTCCACTGATTTGGTAGGAACTCTATTTAAGGTGAACATAGCAGTTTCAAGGGCGTATCCCAAAAAGGATAAAGATAATTCCACACAACTCATCATCGACCGTGCCATATCCATCAAAGTACGGTTTCTGGGTTTGGACTCGCCATTCTGTTGTGGTGTTCCGGGTGTAGTCAACTGGGAAACTATTCCACATTTTCTAAGATGATCACGAAACTTAAAACTTAGATATTCCTCACCGCAATCCAATCCCAGCGCCCTAATCTTCTTCCCAAGTTGATTTTTGACTTCATTTTGGAACTCCTTGAATTTCTTCAAGGATCCAGCCTTGTGCATCATCAGATACACATACCCATATCTACTAAAATAATCAGTAAATGTAATGAAGTATGAATACCCACCTCGTGCACTTGTGCGTAGAGGACCACACACGTTTATATACACTAATTCTAACAGCTCAGCGCCTCTATCGGCAACCTGTTAAAAGGTGTCTTGGTCATCTTCCCAAGTAAAGAAGATTTGCACCTATCAATTGATTCCCAGTCAAAAGAATTCAGAAGTTCAGTCGTTTGGAGTTTCTTTATGTGATTCTCGTTAATATGACCCAAGCGACAATGCCGTAAGTGGGTTGAGTTATCATCATATGATTTGAGTCGTTAGTACTTTGCGGTTTAGGTATGCTCTTGTTCCTAACCGAAACCATACTCTAACCTTTTACTGGCCCTTGAACATTTCTTTTTTCTAACCACCCTGCTATTCCCTGATACTGATAATACATCAAGTGCCCGCCTGATGGAAGTCTCAGCCGTCAAAAACATTGAATGCAACTCATTCAACGGCTTCACAATTCCCGCCATATTATAAATATTGAAAAGCTCAGTGGCATGGAATGTAATATGAGATTAGTGCAGAGTTCTTTGTCGATTGTAGAACCAAACTTCCCAAGTTGTTCTATTAAGCCCATGATCCTCTGAATGTGCATGCTGACCGAGGCTACCTCAGCCATGCGACATTCAAGTAGTTCTTTAATCACATGATATCTTTCACATCGCCCTTGCTCTTGAAACATATTTTTGAGCTCGCGAATCATATTGTATGCTTTTCAATCCTCAAAATGCTTTTTGAAGATTGGGAATCAAGGATACGAGCATGAGGTAGCTAACCTCATTCGCTTCATCAACTTTCTTATCGTATTGTTCCATCTTAGCACGAGAAGCTGTGATAGGTGGAGGTAAAGGTATAGGTACATCCAGGATATAGTCCTTTTGATGTTTCAGAATGATTTTCAGGTTACGGTACCAATAAATGAAATTAGAACCATTGAGTTTGTTTTGTTCCATTATAGATGATGGGGATATGTGTTCAGAATCTTAGTTGTCATCATCTACAAAACATCAGACAAAATGCAAAGATTTAGTGCAGTTTCATGTTGTGTGTTCTGTTCAAAAATAGTACTGAACCCTACTACATATATGATTGTGTCCCTGTATGCAGTAGGCTCGAGATCCACATTTTACCAGACCAAGCCAGCGTCGGCATGAAAACTTGGAATGGATGTATTTAGGTAAACCACCCCCGGTTAATCATATTTCCCACATATGACTCTTGGTTTGTTAATGACACCTTGTGTATTGTTAACACCTTGCACTAGGGCTCAAACACGGTGACGCCTACTGAATAGGAAAAACGTCAACCATATTCAAGTAGTTTGAAGAGGATAGAATAGGAAGTACATTACGTTCTAACTTTTTTCTCCTTAGGGACAATTCGCGCTTTGAAAACAAGTTAATTCGCATCAACATTCAATGCAATTATTTCTGTTGAATAATAAATAAATGCATAAAGAAATAATCACATACAATGCAATTATTTCTGTTGAGTAATATGACATCTTCAATCTCGAAGTGTCATCTATGTGGCCAAATCAACTCCACAAGTAGTTGGATGTTGCTTCGAGACTTCATCCAATGATATCGAACTAACAACCTACCTACTCGGCATAAGAATCTCTAATATTGGCATAAACAGATTGTCAATTGAAAGCGATGGCATAACACGTTGCCATGAATTAATAAATGACATACATATCGCCATAAATTATGTCATAATCTAAATAATCTAAATAATTATGTCATAAATTAATAAAGGCTAAGCATGCCATATTACAGACGTATGCCTTAATCTAAATAATTATGTCATACAACTCAACATCCTGCAAAACTGAGTTAGCACAATCTAGCACGTTATGCAAATTATTATAACTCAATTTCTCAAATTGAATATAATAAATTCATATTGACTTGAAACAATGAGTCGATAAATCGAATTCACGTATTTCAATTTAATTGAATATCCAACTCGAAATTCAATAATCAATTGAAACACATAAATTCCTAATTGCATTATATAAGCCCTAATTTCAAAATTACATCACATGAAATTTCAAATTATGCATTTTCACAAAATCATTTAATTAACATATAATTAAATCAATAAACATCATTAATTGATTAATTGGATTATTAATCAATTCCCAATTGACTAATAACATGTAAAATCTTAAATTCCCAATTTAGATTTTTTTTATAACAATCAAGAATTTGGCATTTTGACAAATTAATGCAATTAAGTATCAATTAAGATATCCCATTACTTTAATTGAACTAATTAATCACTAATTGAACCCAATTACATCGAAATTAGGCAAAAGTTGAAAATTCCAAATTTCAAAATTGGGGTTTTCAAATTAGCAGATCAAATCCACAATTGATCACACCACATTGCAATTCAAGCATCCAATTTCATAATTCAAGACTTAATTGAACACATTTAGTTAAAATTTGAAAACCTCTAATTCTAGGGTTCTTGATTTTTCGAATCTATCAAAATCGAGATCAATTAATTACTGCATTGTGTAATTCACACTACCAATTACATAATCAAACCATTAGTTGAATCAATCAAATCAAAACCCGTAACATCCCAATTAGGGTTTATTAGACAAATTCGGATTTTTCATATTTTGTTAATCCAAAAATCAATTAAGCACTTAATTATGTAATCAACACTCTCAATTACATAATTAAATCATCAATTGAAGCAATTTGAACAAATCAAAAAAAATCGAAACTAGGGTTCTTCTGGATTTCACAGATTTTCCAAATTCGATCAAATTGGAAGCAAAATTCATGAATTCACACGCGTAGAACACGAATTAAACATCAATCCCAACTCCGATACCAATTTTTCGATCTAAGGCTTGATTTCAAAAATTTTCGAAAACTTTCAATCCCAGAACCACACGTGAAATCGAGCTCCAAGACGTGTTAATTCATGTTCTAGATGTGAAAGGAAGCCGTACTTACCTTGTTTGGTCGGCAGTCAACAAACCCGAGCAAAATGCAAACGGAATTCGAAGATCAAGGAAACCCCAACGTAGAAGTTCGCTACCAAGAGCACTCCTTGACAACTATACCCTAGACGGCGCAAGGCAGCGACGAGAATGCCAAAATTCTCAATCACGTCTAGAATGTTCTATTTTTTTTTATCGTACAATTTCCACTCAATCGCAAAATCTTGTTCAAGTGTTTTTAAATCAGGATAAAAATTGAGCCCATTTTGACCAAATCATTGGGCTTGAAATAAATTCGAGACCAATTAGCAATATATGCATTATGGGCTCAATGACATTGAGCTCAATTGCAATAAAATGCTATTAGATTGAGCTTGGCTCCCACCAAAGCTCAATTTACTCTCGTCGATTTTTAATCGAGCCTAACGACTCAACCCGTTCGTGAAATTAATTGTCTCACATAATTAATTCTTTATATCTCCTTTCGCTAAATAAAGCGACCTAGTAGGATCCATATCTGAATTGGTACTATCATAAGCAGCATCTAACAATACATTATGATCCGATTTAATATAGATATATCGTGATCCTTTAATCTCATTTAGTATTAATTTTTTCATCACTTAATATCCAATAATTAATGTCAAGCGTAGGAATGTGTCATCATTGACCATTAATCACTTTCTTGATATTTCAGTATAAAATTGTCAATATGTGACTATCTCATAATCACAAATGCATGCGTAACAATTATTACTGCTTCAAGGGGCCCAGGGATATTAATAATCTCATCCAATATGAGATGGACAAAACTATCATCATGATATTTCATACCTTCCAGCATGAATCGTGCATATTGGAAAACTTACATTTATGATCCCTCTGTCAAAAGAGGCGTTAGATAACCCCACGTAATACACATTCATCACCCAAAATTATGGATATCTCAGATAACTGAATTAATACTATATGACTTTGCTGATGACACAAAATACAATCCATTCAACAAGTCAATATAGGTTGAGTCCAATATTCATGTATTCCGTACATTCATATTTTATGCGATTAAACAGATACATCTTTTCAATGATATGTGAAACATTATCATACATTAAACCACATGTTAGTTGATATAGTCATCTAGTTGTTTCTTTACTAATGACTTTAAGACTAGGGATAAATTTAAAGTCTTGATTAAATTATGAAGTTTCACAATTCGAGTCGTCGACCTAAATTATCCATAATATATAAATACAAAATTCAAGGAACAAAATGATTTTCATTATTCAGTATACAGGAAACTAACAAGCATCGATTGGCGCTCTGGGTCACTAACCCAACAATCTCCCACTTGAACTAGAGCCATCAGGTACCACATACCAAACTTTGTCAGTTCATATATCATAGCACCAACATGACTCTCATGCTGCTCCAGAGAAAATAATTTTGTTGCAAGTAGTACCCTCAAATTTTTTATTTGCCCTTAAAATATGTCTTGCTCCATGAGAATATGTATAGCCCCCTCAAGTTAAAATATACAGTGCATTGCGCGCAAGGTTATACCAATTATAGTGAGTACTACGGTCCAATTTAATGTGAAATGTTTAGACGACTTAAATTATGTAGAATGAACTTAAAATCAGTAGCCCTCCTAATTAATTTTTAGCTTTATTTATAAATGCGCCTACTTGGTTATACCCAGGCGACTGGGTACCTACCTGTCCTAACTTATTATGAACTGAACACATTAATGACTTCAAAAATCCATACGATGAACTAAGATCAATCGTCCTCCTGATCAATTTTTTACTATATTTATAAGGCAGTCTGAATGAATTTTACAGTTGCCGCGGAACATTTCTAACTTGATATGTTATTTATTTAAATTAAAAAAATCTATGTATTGCCACAGTATTTTTAGTCTCTATTTATTTTGTTCAATTGAGAACTATCCCTTCACTATATAGATGTGTGTCTCACCCCACGGCAGGGAACATGGGGGTCATGGTTCCTATTGGGATTTTGTCAATCTCGCCCAAGAAAAACATGTACTTTAGTAACTAAATAAAAATAAGAAAAAATTTAAAAATAACAGACAGAAAGTAAAAAGAGCTGATATAATGCCCGTAGGTTGCCGGATCTTTAGATTCCGTGTAATCCACGTTGAACTCCGAAAATGGATGCCCCTGTAGTTTTGATTAATCCTTCAGTTCATCAAAAACACGGTAATACAACTCTCAACCCGAACTATCCGCTAATCTCTCAAAATACACGGCCAAAAATAGGTGCCACAAAAGTTTAGCAAGGCGTGATAATAGATCACTCAACAACAATACAAACTGGTCAATCCAAAGAGCTAGAATCAACTATAAGCGCCGAGAACAAGAGGTTTGTGCAGAAAAACAAGAGAGAAATCAAGCGTTTGAGTCGAGAGAGAGTTTACAGAGTGAGTAAATTGTGTCATTCTCGAGGTTTACGCCATATATACCTCACGACGTCAACACATGATGTCTGTTGGATCAAGTTGGATGAATGCTAAGGATTTCTTATTCGTAAGTAAGACTGTTGTCCATTGGATCGACTTTAGAACGAGTGGTTTGGATGAAGCAAGTTACACCACTTAACTAAATCCGTAGGATTCCTGTCAAACTGTGACGGCCGAGATAAAGAGTCACATCGGCGCACCATTTGAATTTCAGCTTCTTGGAAAAGCTTCCTACACAATCGTAGGATCAAAAAATATAACGTGGATGGACCAGATCAAGATTGAACAACTTCCAAGGTAAGCTACCTCTGAGAGTTGTTGGATCAAATAGACCATAGACGGTCGAGATCAAATACACTATTTACGAATTACAACCACACAATCAATAAACCATTTAGACGGTCAAGATTATATGAATTAATACATGTCACATTTCAAGCCACAAGATTAAATGCAGATGGACGTTCTAGATCAATTCACTTAAAAACGAGTTTTTGGTAATTTCACAGAACAACAATCTCCATCTTGAAGTTATCAAAAACTTTAAAGATGGAGGGAACTACTCAAGCTACAGAAGCCTGAATTCCTCATAGTTCTTATAATCTCACAACCTGCAAAAACATGGTTAGTTCATCCCAATAAGTTTTAGGCAGTCTTGAAACATTGCTTGAGTAACAATTTTAGTCCCACAATCATCTGCATTTAACTCAGTAGATACCTTTTCAAGTTTAACCACATTCTCACACAATACATCTCTTATAAAATTGAATTTCACATTAATATGTTTGGTCCTTTCATGCAGTACAGGATTCCTACCAAGGTAGATAACTGACTGACTATCACATAGTATTGTAACAAGCATATTAGAAATTTCAGCTTCACTAATAAGACCGTGCAACCAGATAGACTCCTTAAATGCATCAGTAAGAGCAATGTATTCAGTTTCAGTAGTGGACAAAGCTACTAATGTTTGAAGTTGTGGTTTCCAACTAACACAATTACCCCCACAATAAGAAAAAATAACTTGAAGTGGACTTTTTGGAATCTAAGTCTCCAGCAAAATCACTATCCATATATCAATTTAAGCTTAACTATTTGTTTCTTCTTTTAAAGCAAAGACCTAAACCAGAAGCCCCTATGAGATATCTAACTGTCCAGTTTAATGCAACCCAATGTTCAAAATCATGTTTAGACATAAACCTACTTAATAAGGCAACAAAAAATGCAATATAAAGTCTAGTACTCACCATAGCATACATCAATTAACCTAACAAGTTAGCAAATGGAATCATCCATTTTTTAAGTTTCAGAGGGTGTTGTGGCACACTGATCCTTAAACAGCTTAAAATGTGCACCTATAGGCAGAGAAATAGGCTTACATGTACGCAACAGAAATTTCTTAAAGAGTTTATGGATATAAGAGTGCTAGTGCGATTTAAGTCCAAACTCCATATCTAAAATCTTATTAGCTTCTCCTAAAACCTTTATTTCAAATTCAGAATTTAAAGCACATTTCAATTTCTTAATTTTAGGTATAGATTGACTAATTAGAAACATGTCATCCACATATAGTAGTAGAAACATAGAGCACTCAGACGTGTGTTTGAAGTATAAACATATATCATAATTGCTTCTAGCAAAACCTAGATTAATCATAAAGGCATCAAATCTTCTATACCACTGTCTTGGGGCCTGTTTTAAGCCATGCAGAGATCTTTTAGCAAGCAAACACTGTCAAGTTTTGTATCATCCCCAAATCCTAAGGGTTGTTCCATATAGATTTTCTCTTCTTGCTCTTCATTTAAAAAAGTAGTCTTTACATCTAGCTGTTCTAGTTCAAGATCTAGACAAGATACATAACCAAGCATTAGTTTTGTATTTTACAACTTGAGAAAATATTTCATTATAATCCACACCTTCTTTTTGTGAAAAAACTTTTGCTACTAGTTTGGCTTTAAATAAAAAAGGATCAGCGGGTAAAATTCCCTGTTTCACTTTATATACCCATTTGCACCCTATAGTTTTTGATTCTTAGCTTTAGTCACCAAACACCAAGTGTGATTCTTATTCAGAGAATTCCTTTCATCAGACGTTGCAATTTTTTAGTTTTCAGAATTTTCACAGTTAATTGCAGAGTTATAGGTATCAGGCTCAAACACATCAAGATTATCACCAAGTGTGATTCTTAATTTCATCTCGTATTTTGCAGGTATTTTCATAATCCTAGTCACCTTGTTGACGACAATGCTATAAGAGGTGGACGATTGGGACTGATCAGTTGGAATCTGATAATTTTTTGAGGATTCTTGAATTTACTCAGAATCCTCAGATTGAACAGGTTCCTGTGAGGGACAATTCTGACCAGCTCCACCTGAAAAGAAGCCTCCCTAGGCTCCACCTCTTTTGATGTCTTAGCAGAATTAAAGGGCAAGCAGGGGAAATGGGACTCGTCAAATATCACATCTCTACTAACAAAAATCTTAACACCAGGCATATTTCTATCGCATAATTTGTAACCTTTCGTTCCCTATTGATATCCAAGGAAGACACTTCTTATGGAACAAGATTCTAATTTATCAGACCTTATATATGTATAGGGTACACATCCAAACACCCTTAAGTGAGCCAGGTTCTGGTCTCTATCAGACCAAACAAGCTCAGGCCATTTTAAGTCAAAGGCAGCTGAGGGGCTTCTATTTATCAAATATGAAGCAATGCTTAGTGTCTCTCCCCAGAAAGGTCTATTTAAAACAAAAGTTACAAGCATGCATCTCACTTTATCAAGCAAGGTTCTATTCATACGTTCAGCTACCCCATTCTGCTGAAGGGTGTATCTAACAGTTCTATGTCTAGTTATACTACATTAAGAACACATAGCATCAAAAGCAGGATTACAAAATTTCAAACCACTGTCAGTTCTTAGAAACTTAATCCATTTTTTAGTTTGATTTTCAATAAGTTTTTTTCGTTCTTTAAACTTTATAAAAGCTTCATCTTTACTCCGTAATAAAAATATCCACACCTTCCTACTAAAATCATCAACCAAGGACTGAAAGTATTTGGCACCACCATAAGTAGGAATGGGTTCAAGACCCCAAAGATCAGCATGTAAATAATCAAGTATGGACTTTGAACAATGTAGTCCTTCTGAAAACTTTAATTTATGTTGCTTTCCTAATGCACAGGATTCACAAAATTCTAAGTCAACTATAGTATGCTTCCCTAGATAACCCACAAAATGCAAAGCTTTCAATCCTTTAATGCTCATGTGTCCTAGTCTAAGATGCCAAAGTTTTGATTTTTCATATGTAGTAGTTGCCAAATCATAGCCATCAACATAATCAATGTGTTTTCCATTTAAGAAATAGAGTTTATTTTTCCTTGTTCTTATTAAAACAAGTTTATCAGATTTTACTACAGTTAGCACACTATTTTCAGCATGAAAAGAACACTAATTTTGTCCTACAACTCCTAATTGAATTAAATTTCACTTTAAATCAGGAATGTATCTCACATTGGTCATACAAACACGTTTTCTTCCAAGCAAAAATAGATTCACGGTTCATGTTCCTTCTATAGAGCATACATTATGATTTTCCATATATACAATGCCTTTTTGATTTCATCTAAATCTTCAAATCAGCTTTTATGAGGACACATGAAATGTACACTTAGAGTAATACCCACTCCTCATACAGAAGATCATCACTCACACTAAGCACTTCAGACAGGTAGAAGGAAACAAACAACACTTCACTTACATCTGTTGGAAAAAGGAGACAAGATTTCACAAATCTTGCAAATTTCAAAATCGAAATTTAGACCCCAAAATGTGTTTGAAACGTATCTAGAAGTTATGGGAAGCTATACTTACCATATGTCGCCGGATGTCGTCGAACCCGCCGGAAATCGTGACCTCCGACGAACCCATCGGAATTCCTCCAAGCCGTGCCGACCACAATAGCTTCCATTAAAGGCAAGCCTCTACCGGAGCACTCCCTGGGAGAACCGAAGCCGGTTGCTAGACCGATTACCGGCGAATGGATGGTGACGAGAAGCTCACGGTCAAGTTTTTCTCATTTCACGCGAAGAAGAGAAATATACAGTGAAGAAGAAGTCTCTTGCGTAAAAACTGGATCTTGTCTCCTCCTTCTCACTTAACTCATGTACCGACACATGAGTTCTCAACTCATCATATGAATTGGGCCTTAAGGCCCAATACTTAACCAAAATCAATTTGGGCTCCAAGCCCAATTTGATTTTAATTATTTCTGGGCTCGAATTAAATTCGGGCCCAACTGCAAATTAATATCCTGAATTTAATCTCATTAAATTCAATTAAATGCAATTGAATTGGGCGGT
>JAOWBN010021647.1:0-10614 GCA_028565015.1 Pinguicula moranensis
TCTGGTCGAACGGTGGGACTGGAAACGATGAACGCAATCTCTGCCAATGTCGAACAGAGAGTGAGAGAGACGAAAATCGAGGGTAAAACCGACCTTTCCATTCAACCAGTAGGATTTCTCATTTCTTAACTTACTATGCACGAATTGTATTTTTCTAGGTCATACGAATTGGGTTGTAGGGTTTTACTTGTTTTCTTGATAATTGAATTCTTGATTTCTTGATGTCCTGATCATAAGAATTAGGGTTTTGGTTTCCTGTTTCTTACTTAGTATTACATATATGCAGGAATTATGTAACCACCAGGGGGACGCGGCCACTCCTCTGCCGCGTCCAAGCCCCGTTCTGTTGTGTCCGTGTCCCAACCCCACTTCATTGTGTCTTCACAGCTCCCTGATATGTTCCGTCGTCTTCCCGTCATGCACTGCCGCCTGCTCGGCGTGCACCGCCGCCTTCTATCACGCTTCCGCGCGTTCCTGATGTTCTCCGTCTCCTGCTTGCTGCATGTCCCTGCTGTTCTCCATTATCGTCTGGCCGTGCTCCGCCCTCTGCCGCCGCGCACCCGCGCATTCCCGCCGTGCTCCGCCGTCGCTTCCTGCCGCATATCTGCGCGTTCTACTGTTCTCCGCGCTGCCTTCCACGTTCCAGCGCGGCTTTGCCGCATCTTTGTCTCCGTTTGTAGTCGGAGCGGCCAGATCTGGCCGCTTCCGGTCAGATCCCGGCGCCCCTGTCTTGCCGCTCCCTGTAAGATTCTGGTTGCTTCTCCGCACGCGCGCCGACGCGCCACACGCCGCAGCCGCTCTCCTCCAGCTTCATTCGACGTGCCCCTCCCGCGATGCGCCCCACGCGCGCCATCTGTCAGCGACACAACAACTGTGCTGTCGTGTCACACTGCTCGATTTTTTCGCTGCCCGATAAGACTTGTCTTCTCGAGGCAGCGATTTAGGGTTTAGTGACCGAAATTGGTCCTAGGTGATTGGGCCGAAAATCAGTTCGGGCCTTTAGGGCTGACACAGTTGGGCCCTTTATGGACCCATTTCGGAAATATACAGTGGTATCTGTTGGGTCTAGCCCAAAACTTATCTGTATTTTGTAACTGAGCCACTTGGCTATTTTAATTCAAAATTTTACCTACCCCCAAAAAAATTATATTTTTCTAGACCATATGAATTGGTTTGTAGGGTTTTACTTGTTTTCTTTTTTTCTTGGAACAACCTATACTTTATTTTACATATATGCATGCTATGTTGATATTTAATTTAGTCTTGGTTTCTTGAATAGAGGAATGGGTTTAAGCCTTACGGTATGGTTTTCTTGTGGTATTAGTTATGTAGTTGCCAATTTATACTTCGTGTTCATTTTCGAAATTTAGTTTTGCATGCGGTGTTAGTTCTTCTTTGAAAGTGAAGTTAACTTGTATTTTTTCTATACTAGCATCTCGATTACAATTCAGTTACCTTTTCATAAATGCATGCTTATTGTTTTTTCTATGGTATAGATACTTGTCCTCACATGGGAGAGGACCAGTGGTTTTTTTACACGGAGAGATAGAAAGTACAAAAATGGCATACGTCCCAACCGAGCAACTAGAAATGGATATTGGAAGGCGACATCGAAAGAACACAGTATAATAGTTGATGATGGTTTTTTTTTTTTGCCCGAAATAAGTTATTTTATTAATATCAAAAGATAGTACATGATGGACAACTCCTGTCCCTTCGGGGATAACGAACTAAAGTAGGAAATTTCTCCACCTCCTTAAAACCTTACCCGGCAAACCTTGGGCAAGAAAAATCCGGGGATAGGAAAGAGTATGACAGAAATAACCTCTTTTTGCATTTGTGTTTATGACTAAGTATTTGTGTTGTGTCATCATCCTTTGCTGATTCCATCATTGGTTGTCTTGCTGCAGCAATAGTTGTATACTGGATGGAAGGGAGCTATTTGATGAGTATAAAAAGTCCCCACAAATGACTCCCCATTTTGCTAGCGCATTTGCTACTTTATTACCTGATTTCGCACATAGATTAATCGAATAAGATTGGTGTTGTTCGAGTAGTCGATTAACCTCTTTCAACTTTTGTCGAATCTTCCAACGGCATTTGATTGATCCTGTGATGTTCTGTAGGAGAGCAGGGCAGGAGGTTTCTAACTTCACTTCGATCAAGTTCAAGTTGATACACTGATGTATGCCGTTGACCAATATTTCAGCCTCTGATTCTATCTCTGAATAACTTGCTAGTGAACGTGAGAAAGCTAATAAGGTGACTCCAAATCTGTCCCTTATTATTCCTCCTCCATACGAGGAGCCAGAGAAACAAGATCCACTAACATTTAACTTGTAACTCGAGGTGGGTGGGGTCTATTTTTCCCATCTTCTTCTAACTGTAGCCTTTGGGGTATCAGCTGGAAATTAAGTGATTTTAGAATTCGTTCCTCTGACTTTTTCTTAGGCATATGTAGCGCTGAAATGGAAGAGATGCCTATAAGCAGATCTTTCACAGCCTCAATGGTTGTTGTGGCATATATTTTAGTATCCTGAAATCTGTTGGCGCACCTACTTTTCAATATCTCCCAGCATATCACTGATGGGATCACATTCTGAATAAATAGTACCGTGTGGTTTCCTTTGATGGAGTTCCATTTGAGTAATCTTCCCTCTAATGAGAAGGATGGTTGGGGAATGCAAAAGAGAGTATCAAAGTAGGACCACATTGTGTCTGCTAGCTCCCCTTGCGCAAATAGGTGATCTATAGTTTCCTCCTTTGAATTTTATGGGCAGCAGGGGCACATGGATGTTATGTAGACTCCTTTCTTCCTCATATTTACATCCACATGAACTATGTTGTGCAAGACTTTCCACATATGATAACTGATCTTTAGAGGTATATGAGGGTCCCAGATTCTAGAATATTTGCTCAAGGGTTGATATCGATGCTTGATTTTATTCCATGCAGAAGTTGTAGAAAACGTACCATCTTCAGCTGGTTCACAAAATTGCATATCCTTTTCATCATAAAGGTGTATCGAGAGTATTTTGTTGAGTGTTATTGTGTCATTTGGAATTGCCTCTTAGAGGGTAGGAATATTCCCCTGCTTGTGTCTTATGAAATTCTTTAATCTTGCATTTGTATCCTTGACTATGTGAAAGCCTAAAGGTTCTCCTTCTTGCCATTTGTCCCACCAGAAGCTAATTTCTCCATTGCCAATAAACCATCTGGTGTTAGATAGCATAATTTGTTGGTGGGATGTAATCCTTCTCCATGTATGAGAATGTAGCAATGTAGAGCGGGCTATGGCAGGAACATTCTTCTTGCAATATTTCTGCTCTATGAATTTGGACCAGAGTGACTCTCCTTGCCTCATTTGCCACCATAATTTTAGGCTGAATGCGGTGGATATATCTTTTAACCTTCTTATTCCCAATCCTCCTTCATGAGTAGGGAGACAAATATCCTTCCATTTTTTCCAATGAAGCTTTACTACATCCTGCCAACCCCAAAGGAAGTCTGCAAATGATGCTTCTATACGGTTGAGTGTTTGATTACTAGGTTGGAGAGACATTAGCAAGAATATAGGTATGCTTGTGAGGACAGATTTTATCAGAGTAATTCTGCCACCAGATGATAGGTATCTTCCTCTTCAACCCTCGAGTCTTGAGTGAATTTTGTGTATCAGATTAGTGAGTAAGTCGGCCCTCCTCCGGCCATAATAAAGTGGGCATCCAAGATAAGTGATGGGTAGAGAACTTCTTCTCATTCTAGTATAGGAACATATGATTTGAATTCTGCTAGTTGGGGTTTTTTCTGAGATAACAAAACTACTTTTATCCGGATTTACCAGCTGACCCGAGTGGCGTTCATATCCTTTCAGAATTTTAAAAACTTATGATAGAGCTTTCTTAGATCCTCTGGTGAATATTAGTACATCATCAACATATGCTAAGTGAGAAATTCTCTAACACCCTGACGGAACTTTGTAGTTGCAACTTGGCTGATCTAGACTAAGATGATTTAGATTCCGACTAAGGACCTCTGCAGCGATGATGAATAAAGCAGGTGAGAGGGGATCTCCTTGCCTCAGTCATCTGGATGAATTAAAAAACCCATGCACCTGTCCATTAATCAAAACAGAAAACCAACAAGAGGAAATGGATCTCCAACCCATATCTATGAATATTTCTGAGAATCCGAAGGCTTGCAGTACCTTTATTATAAAGAACCAAGACATTCGATCAAATGCTTTAGCCATGTCTAGCTTTATTGCAATGTTATATCCTTCTTGCTTTTTGCCCAAGAAATGTAGCATTTCTTGAGCAAGTAATATATTATCAGTTATTGTGCGACCTTTTACAAATCCACTTTGTTGTGGTGAAATTATTTGTGGGAGGATGTTCGCTAATCGTGATGATATGATTTTGGTTATTATTTTCCCAATATAATTGCATAGGGAGATTGGTCTGAAGTCTAAGCAGTGATTAGGATTGTCGACTTTTGGAACTAAACAAATGAGTGTGCTTGTTATGGACTTTGGCAGATCCCTTTCTGCAAAAAATGAAAGGGGTGTTGCTTGTGTGTCTTGTTGAATTATGTGCCAAAAAGATTTGTAAAAGTGTCCTGTGAACCCATCCGAGCCAGGGGCACTATCACTATTCATAAAAAAAATGGCCTGTTTAATCTCTTCTAAGTCTGGCCACTTAACTAGATTTTCATTCATGTTTTTCGTGAGTAGTGAAGGGATTTTGTTCAATAAATCTGTGTGATATGAGGTGTTTTCAACTGTAAGTTGTTTCTTAAAATGTTGGATAAAGAGATCCGTTATGCCTTCTCTCTCAACTATCCTGTTTTCATTGTCTTTAAGAGAGGATGTGTACATTTTAGTTTTTTTTATTTGAACTGATCTGTGAAAAAAGGATGTGTTTTCGTCACCTTCTTTTAGCCATTTGATTCTAGATTTTTGTCGCCAAAGCATTTCTTCAGCAAGAAGATTTTTCCTAATAACTTCCTGTGAAAGTTGCCACGCTACTCTGTCTGAGTCAGTGCCCGAGATTTCATAATTGTGTTCCAACTGTAAGAGATTGTCCTCCAAATCCTTTATGTTTTGAAATACATTCCCATATGTGTTCTTATTCCATAGGCGAAGAACATTTTTTAACCTTTTAATTTTAGCCCAAAGATTACCAAAGCATTTTCTGAACCTATTGGTTCATTCCATGAATTATGTACAGTTGTAGCAAAAGTAATGTGGTTGATCCAGAATTTTTGAAATTGGAATCGAGTGGGATGCTTAGTGTAGGGTGTTGACAATTCTATTAATAAAGGGGCTTGGTCCGAGAGACCTCTGTGTAGGTGATAAACATCAGTGTTCGGAGCTTGAAGGATCCAAGATTCTGACACAAGGATCCTATCTAGTCTTTTATATATTCTAGCATGTCCCCCTATTGTTACATCAAGTGAACCTACTTCCTTTAAATCCTATATCAGTTAGTTTAAAATCTTCGATAGTATTTGCGAAGTCAGTGGCAGAACCTAAATGCAAGGGTCTACCTCCTAATTTCTCTACTTGGGTGAGTGATACATTGAAGTCCCCTCCTATAATAAAAGGCTCTGTTATATTGTTACTTATTCTCCTCATATTTGTAGATAATTCCTATCTTTCCTGTCTATTATATTTTGCATAAACACATCCTATGTAGCATGTTTGATCCATCTTCTTGCTGGTGAGTTTTACTACTAGCAATTGTTCAGAGGTAAAATAGAGTTTACAACTGATATTTTCTTTCCATAATATCCATATTGAGCTTGTGGAATTTGTTAGGCCTTCATGAAGTCTTAATTTTTTTCACTATTGGATTAAGATTCTGTGTATTGACTTTTGGTTCTAATATTACTACAAGGTCTAAACTGTGTATCCTAATTAATTTCTTTAGTCTTTCCACTGTTGCTGAGTTTCCTACTCCTCTAGTATTCCAGAAGATTGCTTTACTCATCTGTTGTTTTTGTTCTTAGACCTCGTGCTGTAGCCTGTGTGGGTTTTGGTGTTTTGCACAATTAGATAGTCCTCTTTGGTCTTATGTTTTATGCATTTTCTCCTGTGGGAATGGGCTTCCTCAGGGGCGAAAGAGACACAGGTCTCTTCTTCCTCCTATGATTCAGAGTACGCTTTTTTCAGATTGCCATAATTTGGATGGGCTGCTTGAAGTTTTTGTTGAGTTCGTGATGGAGTCTACAGATTGAGTATCTGAGATTGTTTTGGTTGTTTTGTTATCTTGATTGTTTATCTCTGTGGTACTTTCTGTATCTATTCCTTTGGCGAGAGGATCTTGTTGATTGTTTATGGCTGTAGAAGGTATAGAGAGTTCAATGTGGATAGAATTAATTTCAATGGCGTTTGGTTCAGCATTGTAATTCCTTTTTGTTGTCTCTTCAGAGCAGTGTTTGAATTTTTTTTTCATTGAGTGAATTTTGTCTTGTGATCAAAGATTCAGATTTAGTATTCTTGCCTAGATCTATCATTAGACCCCCTGAATTTTCTTTGTTGAGTAGTACAGGATCTGTTCCAAGTGTGATGTCTTCCTTTGGTTCTTGATTGTTGGAAGTTAGTTCAGTCATTGGAGTTGTTTGTATTGTTGGAGATATTTTGGTTCCTGATTCATCCTTAGAGATATGCAAAAATTCAGCAAGTAGATGAGTCATTTCATTATTCTGAGCAATAGTACTTAACTCAGTATCAATATGAAGAGCATGGTATGGAGCAATTTCATGTTGCTGAGCTGTATCATTATGTAAATGAGCACTATCCGTATGAATGTATTCCAAATCAATCTCATTTATTTTAACATTTTCTCCTACTAAAATCTCATTCACAGAATCGTTGATCAATAAATTAGTTGGTTCAGGCGTGTAAGTACTCAAATGTGTTAAATCCAGATGAGGTTTATCAGCCTTAGACATGTGAGCAGATTCATTATGAGTAGCAGAGGAGGATTCGTTCTCTATATTCTCATTAGATTTATTATTCTCACTAACCTGCTTGTTCTGGAGGGGACTAACATTTTCTATCCCAGTACTAAATTCAATCCCATTACCATTAATTGTCTCCATCTCCATTTCAACAATATTTTTTGCATTAACCATAGATGATGTTGTACTAACATTTAACTCAGTATCATTATGCAAAGCATTATGTGGAGCAATTTCATTTTGCTGAGCAGTTTCATTCTATAAATGTGTAGTATCCACATGCATGTGTTCCAAATCAATCTCATCTATTTTAACATTATTTCCTTCTGAAATCTCATTCACTGGATCAATGATCAATAAACTAGTAGGTTCATATGTGTAGGTAGTCAACTGTGTTAAATCCATATGTAGTTTATCAGCCTTAGATATGTGAGCAACTACATTTTTGAGAAGCAGAGGAGGTCTTACACATATGTTTGTTGATATGTTTGTTCATGTTTGTTGACATGTTTGTTCATGATAGGACTAACATTTATTCTTTTTGTTGACATGTTTGTTCATGATAGGACTAACATTTCCTACCCCAGTACCATTATTATTAAATTCAGACCCATTGCCATTAACTGTCTCCACCTCCATGTCAACAATATTTTTAGCATTTACCATATAAGAGGATGCACTAACATTTAAGCCAATTTGAGGGTGAGGACTTACCTGATTCTGGGATGTCACCAGCCTTCTCATTTGTAGTAGTGGCAGTAATATTCTTTGCTATTCTGCTTCTACAGCGACGATGGGAAGTCTTGTGATCTGTTTATACACCTGAGTGGTTTTCCCCTTACCAGAATTTTGCCTCTTGGATAATTCGTCCCTCGGGTTCAGGATTGTGCAAGGTTTTTCAGTACGGGATTGCACTGCATCCGGATTCAGGATCTTGCAGTTTTGTTGCGAGTGGCCTTGTCTATAACAGCGTCTGCAATACTGCGGGATAGCTTCGTATATAATTTGCTGCCAAAATCCCTCAGCTCCAGCTTTAATCCAAACCCTTTTTGCAACTTCCTTTAGCACGTCAATCTCCACACAGATTCGTGCTTGGCTTGGTCGATTAAGTTGTGTTGTAGCTTGGTCAACCATAATAGGATTCCCAATACTTTTTGCTATCGAGCATATACTGTCTCGACGGAAGAATTGAACTGGAAGATTAAGCATGGTTACCCAGACAGGGGCTACACTTGATTCTGAATTGTTCTTTAAATCCGGCGACTAGCGGAAGACTCTCATCGGGTACCCGCTTATCGACCATTGTTCTCTTAGCGACAGTCGATTTTTGTCCTCCTCATTGACGAACCGGAGAAGAATGTGCTTCTGGTCAAGTAATCCGGCGAAGAAGTCCGCTTTCAGCCCTAGGGATGTTATGACTCTCCGAATTTCTTTCAGCAAAGGGCGTCCGTGTGAAAATTTGCCGATTAGAGCTAATTTGAAGGGTTCGTTCAGGGAGGCCATCTCTTCGTCTGTGAATGTTATGGCAGGTTCCCCCTTCCACAACCATGGGGTTTTAATCGGGATTGATTCCTCCGTTGTTGAGACAGAGGAACCTAATACAGAGGCAAAAGATTTAATCGGGATATCAGGCGGTTTTGCTGGCGGCGGAAGGACAGCCAGAGGCGGTCCCGCCGTGGCCCGGGCCATTTCTGGTCGGACGTATATAGATGTTGTATTTAGAGAAGCGGCAGCGGAGTCTAGGGCAGAGCTCGAGAGTTTCTTTTTACTATTGGAGTTGGTGATTACAATAGTAAAACCAAATGGATATTACAATCTATTTTAACTGGATTCTTTCAAATGGAGATTATGACAGAAAAATGAGTAGCTCATCGAATACCCACCTCAAGCGATGGTGTTTGCTTCTGGAGAAGAACCAGATGATATTTGATGAATTGAAGAAAATGGCACTAAGGAACCAGATTCTTCACGATGGTAAGGAGGCGGCGCAACAAAAGTTTTTTGGGAGAAGGAAAAAGAGAAATTTGAGGAACGAGAAGTGAAGGAAAGTTTCCGACTATGAGAATGTTTATTAAGACAATTATTTTAAATATGTATTTCACTTATTTGCAAAAAAAATCACCGTCTACTTTTGCACCTTTGAACCAACTCTTTACTTGCTTTTGTATTATGAGTTTAATTGGATTTTCAACTATTAAAGTAAAAGTAAAAATATATTTTATAAATACTCAAAAAATAAAAAGTGTAATTGAACCACCAAAAATAGTTTGCATAAGCATTTGCAAACTCTAAGAAAGTGTGGTAGATTTAACTTGACTTTACTTGAGTTAAATTGTGAGGGGTCACAAGGATATCCAAATCAGTGCAAATTCTGCATTTAATATATGATGGAGAAACAAATCAAGAAAAATCATCATCTTAAATTCGAAAAAAAGACATGTGAAAACGTGCTTTCTTATTCATCTCTTATAAACGAGTGACCAAAAATGTTAAAGCAATCAATGCATGTAATTGACTAATAATAATAAATTTTAAAATATAAATATGACTAGGACAAACGAATAGTGCCGAAGCCAAGATTTTGAATCTGAGTTACATAAATATATATATATATATATATATATATATATATATTTCTTGTAAAAACAATCGCACCGCAAACAATTGTCTTGGTGATCTCCTAATCAAAAGTTCGTAGTCATCCTACCAAATAAGTGACTTACCCGAAAAAAAATCTTACAAAATACGCGTAAATGCGCTTTTTTTTTGTTAATTAGTTATTATACAAATTTTGCTGATAAAAAAACAAATCAACATATTTCACATTTGATGTTTTTTGCTATGCCTCAACCTCAGCTCAGTTCAGTACACTTTTGAGTTTTCATGGCCCGAAATCTCCGTCCAGATCTCCTGAGATCCGTATCAATTTATTTATTTTTCGACAAGTTCTCTGCATCCACATTGATATCAATTCTACAAATACGGATTCTCTTAGATTATATACATATTTTGAGACATATACATGTTTTGAGACATATACATAGAGAGAGAGGCATCCGGTCCGGGCTAAACGGGCCAAAACCATTTTAGCCCGATCCGGACCATTTTCCTGCCCGCCCGTTTAAAAAACGGGCGGTCTTAGACAGTTTAGGATTGCAAAATGGGCGGTCCGGGCTAAACCGTTTAGTAAACGGGCGGATACGATTTTTCAAATTTTAATTCGGGCGGGACCCGTTTAGACCGTATTATTTTTCAATTTTTATTTTTTGTCTTCATTGTGTTTATAATTCATATTCATATCTTAAGCTAAGTTTATAAGCTCATATATATTCATAAGTTTATATTTTATATTTCATAAATAATGTTTATAAATTCATATAAACTTATAATATATATTTCATACTCTAAGTTTATAAGTTTATATAAACTTATAACTTTGTAACTTCAAAAAATATAACTTATAAATTTTGCAACTATAACTTATAAACTTAGGGAATAGGGTATAAACTTATAATTTTAAACTTATATATATACATTCTAAGTTTATAAATATATATACCCCAAGTTTATAAGTTTATCTATATTTATAATCATGACCTGGTCCAAACTTTGTGAACTTATAAACTTAGGGTACAAACTGAATATAAGTTATAC
>JAOWBN010021658.1:0-10614 GCA_028565015.1 Pinguicula moranensis
TTCCTAAAAGTAGGAAATTACCTAATTACATTAAAATTCGAAATTCTCACAAATTAATGAACTAATTTAATTGAAAGACATAATAAATAAAATGAACATCCTCTTGACAGCTTCTAGCAGGGGCCGTGGTCTCCAAAACGTGCAACACATAGGGGTGTTCATTCGGAATTTGGAAATGACAATTTTCGTTCCGATCCAAAATTACTTCGGAAATGAAATTTGATTTCCGATCCGATCCATAATTTTTTTCGGAATTCGGTTCGGAAATTGGAATTTCCGAACAATAATAAAAAAAAATTTAAAAAAAAATTGAAATTAAAAAATATTTCAAAAAACTAGAAAAAATATTTCGGAAATTCGGAAAAATTTCAAAATTCGGAATTTCCAAATTCCGATTTCCATATGCACACCCCTAGCAACACACCATATGCTTAATCTGTTCTCCATAAATCGCGTGTAGCTTCCAATATGATAACAGTATATTCCTAAAATAATAACTCATCATCAAGTCGTTAGAATTTGATCTCCTTTTGTCAGAATATGTATTGAGAAGTCCTCTGTCACGTGATAAAATTTCAGTTCGATCAGAACACTTTCATACCTTCGATCTCCAATAATACCAACGCTGCACAGTGTTGTAAATAGCATATCGTGATTGAACAAGAGCAGTCTGTTCCAAAATCCATATCTCACGATTTGACCGTTAAAATCTGATATCCTTCGAACACAAAACTCTCAATGAGTGTTTGAGCTCCAATTAAATTTTCAGACCGATCCGAACATATTTGAACCTCTGATTGGAAGAAACCACGAAACTGCGTTTTGCTGTAATTTACATTGCAGGGTCCAATTACTTTGAACCATGCAAGAATCCAAATTCGTCTTGACCCTCCAACATTCATATCATCCCCTCCATCATGGGAAGGATTCGTCCTCGAATCCAAATCTTCGTGTGAATTAGAATACTCTGCATAAGCTGGTAAAAAGATCGAAATTTCTATTGAAGATCGTATCACATGTCCTCTCTGTGATTTCTCAGCAAGTAACTTTCAAATGCATCCATGTCCTGCATGTGATAAATGCTCGTTCAACAGGGAGTTTTATTGATCTTTCCTGTTCACTCTCACTGTCTTATCTCCCTTTGATATAGGAAACATTATCTGAATGCAGTGATTTTAGTAAGAACAAAACGTGACAATTACAGCATGCACACAATTATCACTCAGCTGTAGTAAATTAAGAGAAGGGGTCTAAGGTGGATTCATGACCAGGTACCCCCCCCCCCCCTCAAAATGTTTCCTGATCAGCTTGTTACACTTTTACTTCACGTCGGTATAGGGAAGGCATGCAACAACACCAACCTTTCACTCTGGCAAATTTCAGTGGAGGATTTAATTCCACATATGTTACTAATCTATACCATGAGACCTCGAATTGTTACAAGGGAACAAATGAGGTTTCACCAATCAAATGACTACGATGCTATAAGGTGAATAGGTTGAGTTGTGCCAACTACATCGGTAAATACTCCTGCAATCATACTTGTATGGCGGTCTGCATAGTCGAATGTTTGAAGAGCAATGTTGCAGTAGCCTTTAAGTCCTTGTTTATTGAGCTACAAGAACACTCACATGACTTTGATACTATAAGGTGAGGAGGCAGATTCGGGTTTTGTTGCTTGGTAATGACCTCTGTAGTCAATCACATGACAGCCTGCATAGCTGAGAGTTGTTTTGATCAATGCTGCGGAAGACAACCTTTTTCGTAAAGTATACTCGACCATATGCTTGGGATTTCATGTTCTTTTTTGGCTTTTCTTGTTTGTACTTTCTTATCTCTTGTTAAGAAAATTGTACGTACATATTTTTATTATTAATAAAATTTGGCTAATAAAAAAACTTACAATAAACTCTAAAATTTAAACCTTAAACCATAAACTATACTAAACTTGTAAAAGCTTAAAAACTAGTTAACCTGTAATTTGTAAAAGCTTATAAACTTTTAAATTTATTCTAATTTTTACCTTTATAACTTTAACTTATATAACTATATATAATTGGCCGTCATGGGTTTTCAAAAATCCTCTCCGTACGGTGTCCCTCCCTTCCCGCATGAACAGTGATGCCGACCACCTCCACCCACGACTGCTGGCTCTTTTGACCATTACCTCACCGTCCATTCTCTGAGATGCAACTTCCACAAGCTCTCCCAATCCCCGGGGATGCCTCTAGCACTCGTGGAACATCTTTCCTCATTTCTCTCAGCTCTTTCTCTAATATCACTGTTCATCATCTCCTCCAACATGAACCCCTAGATCACCCCATCTCATCAACTTAAACGCATGCGCCGAGAAGCCATTAGAGCTGGCAAGATGCCATTTCAACCGAATGGGCCTTATGCACCTAGAGGTACTTGGCGCCCGGTACATGAACGACTTGGCCCTCGAGTGATTCTGAAATTCCAACTCCAAGGCACCGATCTCACTTTCTTCTTAGCCAATTTCCCCCCGGACTGTTCTGAGGAAAGATTACTGTGAATCCTAGGTAAACAGGGTCCGTTCAAGAAGCTCACCATCGCCCGAAAGCTAGATAGATTTGGGCAACATTTCGGATTTCTATAGTTTGAAGACGATGTAGCTGTTATTGAGATTCGATTGTTCCAGCTAAACCATGTTTGGATCGATTCTTATTGAATTCATGCTAATGTAGCCAAGTACTCTAAGAATCTATCTGGTAACTCTAAGAGGAAGTCTACTGAACATATTCCTGCTCCTGCAAAACCAGCCCCAAAACAAATGACCTTAACTAAACTTCAAACTATCCCTGTGGCTCATATGGGTATAGGCTCAGATTTGGGTGCATCAATAAGTGAGAACAAGGTGACAATCCTTCATTGCCTTCCAAGGAAAATGCTTGTCCCTGGCCTAACGGGTGCTTTATAGGGGTCCTAAGGGAACCAGGAGAGTTGTGTACTCTTCAATTACCACTGAGGAAAGCAAGGTACTTATCTATCAGAACAAGACCCCTTGATAATAGCAGGATACTAGTCTGGGAGGACACCCCAAAGGAACTGGAAACTCTGATGCAACATGACAAGACTTGGCTTATGACTTGGTTATCCGATCTTGAACAATGCAGTACTCCAGGTAAAATGGTTGATTCCTTGACATGGTTAGGTTGGTTTCATATATTTGGCTTTCCTCTTCCATTGTGGTCTATTAAAAACCTTACTGCCATCGGCAGTAAAATTGGTCATATGATTAAAGTGAATGAATGCACTGTTGATAAGTCCTATCTAGAGGTTGATATAATCCTGGTACAAGTAGATGTTACATGCCCCATTCCGGATAAGCTTCCTATCTATATTGATGATAATTGGATCACTCTTCACATCCTAGAAGTGGTTGACCCTCGTCCTGTATCACCATGGTCCATCAATCAAGAGAAAGATCTGGAAAGCTCCAATGATTTAGGGAGTTTTAGTGACAGTTATGAATATTTATCATCCTCTAGGATATCCACTCATAAGACTACAATTCACCCCCTGAATGATCTTGATTTCTCCCCATGAATAGATGCTCCCCCACAAAACCTCAAGGAAAGAACCCACTTACCTCTCCCTAATTTGACAGTTAGGAAACTAGCATGCACAATCCAACCCCTTCTACTTCCGACCAAGTAGGATCTGTCCTTCACATTACTCACCCCCTCATATGGACACCATACTTGTCCATTCATAGATCCTACTCCTGTTACTCCCCCAAACTTGTCTCCTTTACCCTTAGACTCCCTCCCATCTCCTCTACTTTCCACACAAGAATCCTTCCCATCTCCCCCACTTTCCACACAAGATTTTCGTCCCTTAGACACACAACTCCCTCCCAGTTCCTTCCACACCCAAGAGATTGTTGGCTTCCAAACCTAAAGGTAACGGCCTAAAAACCAGGAGTCAAAAAAGAAAATAGTTCGATCAGTACAGGGACAAGAACATACAGGTATTAGAAACCTGGTTACATGAATTAACCACACAACCTGCCAGCTCACCTTCTTCTCTTTCGGCTGCAGAGATTTCCGCTTCTCTAGTGGTGCAGCCTTATGAGCCGACACAGGAAATTGATCAAATACTGACATTTGGGCAGAAAGTTGGGTTGGAATATCCTATGAATACTCAAAATATCAGAGAGGTATTAACATATTTAAACATTGATAACTAGGAAGCTAAACATCAATACAAGTACTCCTTGGGTACTGTTGTTGGTAATGACCTCACATAGCACCCAACATCTAAATGAACTCATCACTTATAATGTGTGAGGCCTTGGTGCCCAAGGTAGAAGAAGAAGACTTCAAGAATTCTTGTTACATGAGAAACCATCTTTCCTTAGTGTTCAAGAAAATAAACTAGCATGCATAGATGAATCTTTGGTAGCATATTTGTGGTATGACCTAGATTATGACTGGTACTTTCAAAGATCTAATGGCCACTCGGGTGGCTTACTACGCATATGGGATATAACATGTTTCTGTAAAAGTTCCTTCATATCTGGTGAAGATTTTATAGGGGTAGCTGGACACTGGACTGAAGATAACATATCTTCCAACATTCTGAATATCTATGGAGCAGCGGATCTAACTTCTAAACTGTCTCAGTGGGAATCTATCTGAAGGTCCTATGCCAGTCATGAAACATAAAAGTGGATGCAGTTCTATCTTTCACCGAGAGAAACGAGAGAAACAACAAGACTAATAACCATGAAATAGCAGCATTCAGGGACCTGGTGATCTTGGATTGATAGATCTGCGGATGAAAAGGAGGAGATTTACATGGTATCTAAAGTCAATGAAATCCATGAGCATGTTGGACAGATTTCTCATAAATGATCAATGGATGACACAACACCAGGACTGGATACAAACTGGATTAGCTAAAATAGACTCGGACCACTGTCATGTTTCCCTATCTATCAAGAACATTAATTGTGGTCCTAAGCCTCTTAGAATGTTAGATGAGTAGCTAGACCTAAAAGATTTCTATGCTTGATCACTTCTACATATACTACTATAAAAGTATACGGGTATGCCAGCTTAGGAATTCACATGAAATCAAGGCTATCAGAGAAGCAGTGAAGACTTGGAATCGTTCAGCCCCTAGAAACTTACAGGTGTTGAGGCAAAATCTTATGCTCCAGTTATTTGACTTGGAAATCCAACCTGAAAACAATTGTAGAGAAAGCATTGGTGCAAGAATAGCTTTACACAATGACAAAATAGAGGCAAATACAAGAAACATGGACATCACAACATCTCAGAAATCCAGAATCCAATGGCTCCAAGAAGGAGATGCTATTTCAGATTATTTTCATGCGTGGATCAGAAAAAACAGAGGAAAAAACACCATACAAGGAATATGGGACAAAGGCAGATACCTAGAGGAACCTATGCATATAAAAGAATGCTTTAGATATCACTTTCAAGAGAAATTCACAGAACAATCCTGGGAGAGGCCCTTTTTCCAGAATATGCAATTTGGCAGATTATCACACTGGAGTAAAACTATTCTGGTAGCCCCTTTCAATGAGCAGGAGATATTACTAATAATTAAGAGTTTTGGTATGAGATACCGGATCCCCAATTTGCATTTGATTTCGAATCATTTAAAGGGGCTGTTGTCGAGTAGACAGTTGCATAAGGATACTTAAGAATAGGTTATTGAGCGAAGGTGGCTTCACCAACAGTTGGGACCTACTATCTCAAGTTGCCTAATGGGGTTGTACTAGAACTAATAATTGTTATTATATTCTTTTACTACTTAAGAATACAATAAGGTTTTCCATTGGACAAAGTGAAAAAATTGTACTTTTTCTAGTAATGGGATCCAATATTGTATTACCCTTAAACGGTCATTATGTATTGAACATAGATAAACCGCCTCTAAATATTGATACCAAGAAAATGAATATGGAAGACATAAGTCTTTCAGATATTTAGCAATATAGACCTAGTCATATAGGTAAAAACTGCATATCCAAATATTACCATAGTTAACATTTGGGCTCATTTGACTATGAATCATTTGAGACATGTGAGTCATACCTACTAGAAAAATGATTAAGTCTTCTTTTAGTTGAAGAGGAGAAAAAATCTAACAAATTGCTTGAACTAACACATCGTGATGTATGTAGTCCAATGTCAATCAATGCTAAAGGTGGTTTCTCATACTTCATAACATTCATGGATGATCATATTAGATATGGTTATATGTACTTGATGAAGTACAACTAGAAAGCCTTTGAAAGGTTCAAAGATTATAACAGTATAAGAATGCTATTGAGAAATAATTGGAAAAAGAGTATCAAAGTACTCTGATCAAATCGAGGTGATGAATACTTAAGTATCTAGTTTCAATACTATCTTAAGATTCATGGAATAGTTTCTTAAAGAACTCCTCCTTACACTCCATAGTTAAATGGTATGTTCGAAAGGAGGAATCATACTTTATTGGATATGGTACGATCTATGAAGAGTTGAGCAAGTTTCCCAAAATAGTTTTGGGGTAATTAATCGCATCCCATGTTCTTAATTGTATTCCATTAAAATTAGTTACTACCATACCATATGAGATATGGATAGGTAAGAATCCGAACCTAAATCATTTTAAGATTTAGGGATGTCCGGCTTATGTGACGTCGATCGACTGGGACAAGCTTGGAGCTAGGTCCAATACATGTATGATTGCATGCTTTTAGGATATTTAAAATGGCGTTTTGGATACAATCTTTACAATCTCATTGCACAAAAGTATTTGTTTGAAGACATGCTGTCTTTTTATTTTTTAGAAGAAGCAAGTGGGAATAATGTGGATCTTGAAGGATTCAAGATTCACTACCATGCATTGGTACACAAATGGAACAAGAGTTGTTATCTCATAGAGATAGATAAGAAGCTCGAAAATATGAACTTCGTAGGTTCAGCAGGGTACATCCTACTCCAATTTGCAACGGATATGATCTAAATGAACGAAATAATGTGTTTATCATAGAGGATGATAAACCTACTTGAAGAAGTCTTGTCTAGTGTAGAAAAAGACAAATGGCTTAAAACCATAAACTCCTAAATAAAACCATGTATAAAACAAGGTAGTGACATTACATGACCCACCCAAAGGGATTGTATACGCGTAGCTACATGTCTCGAATTTCCAATACCACACCAGTTTCTTCCAGTCACTAGGTGGTGAACTGGAAGCAGATAGTGAGCCCAATAGGGTGCAAATGTTTTTTCGAGAAGAAAATCGACATGGAAGAGAATGTGATTACCTATAAGGTCAGATTGATAGCAAAAAGAATTTTGCATCCAAAAAAGCTACTAAAGTGTGCAAGCTTTTGAGATCCATTTATGGACCCGGACAAACAACTCAAAGTTTAAACACCTGGTTTGATGAATTCAAAAGAGTTTGGTTTCAACAGAAACTAGGATGAACCTTGTGTATATAAGAAGTATGATGTGAGTACAAAGGTTTTCCTAGTGTTATATATGGATGACATATCACTAATAAGAAATGATAACTAATGCTTCAGTTAGTAAAGCTTCAGTTATTCAAGAAATTTGTCATAAAATACTTAGGAGAGGCAACCTATATTCTATAAATAAGAATCAATAGAGATAGATAAGGAGGTTGCTAGGTCTGTCACAATCAAACGTACATAGATAAGGTGCTAAAATAGTTTTGCATGAATCAATCGAAGAAAATAGTCTATTCCCATTGGTACACATTTTTAAATAAGATGGAGCTTAAGACTGATAAGAATGAGATACACATACAAGAGATACCATATGTTTGGGCTATTGGATCTATAATGTATGTAATGCTATGTTGTATGAGACACGATGTCTTTTATTCTATTAAGTGTTACAAGCAGTTATTAATCTAATGATACTGGATTGATGGTTATGAATATTTTAAAGTACCTTAGGAGTGATGACTTGTTCTTAGCAAACGGAGGTGCTATGGTTTGGAAGAGTTCCAAACAAGTTCTACAACAAATAAAAGAACCAAGGTCTCCTATGCTATTGTAGCTTTAGAAGTTGCAATGTAAGTCATTTGGATCAAGAAGTTCATTCATGAACTTGATGTGGTTCTGTATGTTGCAAGTCCCATATCTATGTGATAGTAGTGGAACAACAGGGCAAGTAAAAGAATCAAGGTCTCATCAACAATCACAAATGTATTCAAAAGTTCAATTTGATCTTAGAGATCATAGCGATCCATGAATGTAAACCTAGATAAAAGGATAATAATTACACGGGAATTAGATTTTGAAAGGGATAGTCTCCTAGCATGACAATTCTCAATAGTTGGGTGGCCATGAAATATTGTTATATGTGACTCATAGTCTATGAATATGAATTATTAATTAACGAATTAAAGGAAATAATTCATTAAACATAATTTGATTACGTTAATTCATGGTTTATTACCAAGCTAATGAGAACCTATAGAGTCACATACATTAACTAAACTCTTGAAGGGGCGAATGGAATCATGGTAAGAGTTAGGGGGCGATTTTAAGTATTTGATCATTTAGGGGCCTAAATACAAATATGAGATATTCGTGGGAGTTTTGGAATGATTTCAAAACTATACATGTAATTGGATCTTTGTTGGAATGCACTAACTCATGGAGATGTTTTATTTTTTTTGATAAGCCAAATTTCATTATTAAAAATAAGTATGTACAACTTTTTTATAAGAGATAAGAAAGTACAAGAAAAACAATGAAAAACCAGACATATGAGACGGCTCTTCTTTGGGAACAAGGTTGACGTACGCAGCATTGGTTAAAAAACTCTCAGCTGTGCAGGTTTCCATATAACTGACTAGAGGGGTCATTATTGTGCCAGAAAACTCAGTTTTGTCTGCTCACCTTATAGTATCAAAGTCATGAGAGTGCTACTGTAGCTCATTAAGTAAAGACTTAAAGGTTACTGCCACACTGATCTCCTGACATTCGAATATGCAGGCCGCCATACAAGTACGACTGCAGGAGTCTTTACTGAAGTAGTTGGCGCAACTCAACCTATTTACCTTATAGCATCGTAGTCATTTGATTGCTACAGCCTCCTCTGTTTCCTTGTCTTCATTTTGAGGTCTCATGGTGGAGATTAGCATCATCAATGAGATTGAATCCTCCATGTGCTTAAGTTGATGTATAATTCTCCACTGAAAGAGTAAAGTTCATTTCTGCAAGGGGTGAAAAGTTTATGCTGCCTCTCACCTACCCTGTACTGAGACGAAATAAAAGGATCAAAAAACTGATCAGAAAACATTATGATGGGGTGAGATATTTGTGCATTTATGAAGATGAATTAGTGAAATGTTACTACACTTACATTACATATATGAAATATGTGAAGCAAGTGGCCAATCTCTTCCGATGAAAATGCATGCAAGGACTACATATCCAATGATAATATATGCATTGAGGTGTTCATATACAAAGAGTTGTATATGTGGTGAGTTAGTTGAAGTCATCTTCAAAATCATGGGTTAAAACCATGTCACACATGTATGGTTAGGATCCAATGTTGATTCACTAACATGAACATGTGTTTACATCAGAAGACCTAAACTAACTCTATAAATACCCCATGATGCATACTATATTCAAGTTTGATGTATTTTTGTATGTCTTGAATCCTAAAGAAGATAGAAAGAGAAGTTTCCTCTCCTTGGTTTCTCTCTCTACGCAATGAGAATGGAGAAATGGGGTGAAGGATTTGATACTTCTTCTCATATTCTTGGAAGGGCTTGTCTACAAATAGGAGCTAACACTTTAAGAACACACATAGCTATACAAAGAGTTGTATAAGTCCTTCAAGATCTTAGTGGTGTGGACTTCCATTGAGGCCTGACACTTAACCACCTTGAAGAAGAGGAGACGACCTTGAAGATCAAAGAGTTGGATGTTTCAGAAAGACATACTTTTTCTTATTGCTCTTATAAAAAGTTATGTAACCAACGAGGATCCTTGGTTAAGGGGGCCAAACCTTTTCTTTTTAACTATGCTTTGCGTTTTCGCTTGCAAACCTGATTTTCTAAACTCAAAAGGTTCCTAGTAGGGTTGTTATAAGCGAAAGGTGTACAACTCTATGTGCCTGGTTTGACATTGTGACATGCACTACTGAAAGAAACTCATGACCCCCATAAGCAAGCTCATGCTTAACCGAAGTTCAAGGACATATGCTTCATGAGAGTGTAAACAAGAAGAAACTGTGTCCTATATCAAACGCTCCATTTTTTGGTCGGCATAAACCAAAATGTAATGAAATGATGAACCAAACGGGCAACAGTGCTGATGTATTAGGCATTAATGCTTGTTCCATGGATCTCGATGCGGGGTCGAGCAAAAAGGGTAGTCACGAGCTAATTGGCAACCCAGGTTGTTCTAGAGCTTGTACACCCATTACGAGAACTACTAGGGTTGTCATGGAAGTGAAGCTTGTAGATGCGGTTGATTGAAGATGATGTGAATGTAACCGTCTTCATGTAGAACCGATCCGCAAGTTGCCATCTTCGCGTAGACCGATCCACAAGTTGACCATAGGCATCCTCATG
>JAOWBN010021669.1:0-10613 GCA_028565015.1 Pinguicula moranensis
CGGTAATTGTAAACCACTATCCAAGTAACATAATAATAATAATAATAATAATAATAATAATAATAATAATATTATTATTATTATTATTATTAATATTAATAATAATACCACAACTAGGTTAATGATTACCGAAACAGCTTGTCCAATAACTAAATCCAAAACTCAAGATCGTAGGGGTGAGTAAGAAATCGTCGGTTATTTGATCAATCGAAACCAAGGGCGTATTTAGGTGAGAGCTAGGCCAAACTTCCCGCATCCCACCCCTATTCCATGGCCCTTGGATCCCTTGGGTCTTATTTTTCTTTGAAAAACTCTTTGTTAGTGTTTTCAAATTATTCAATGTAGGTGTTTGATTGATTAATTGATTTCTTCAATTTTATTTTTGAGGAAATCATCTGATTTGTGTGTATAATTATTAAATAAGTATGTGAACACCCAGAATTATCACCTTTACAATTTATTTGAAAAGATTGGCTTGATTAAAAAATTTATTATTATTGCAAGTTCGTGTGGGTACTAATTATCTGTTGGATTGCTTTACTTTAAACTTAATGTCCTAAAAGAATTTTATGTTTAACTCTAAATTTTTTTTGATGCACCTTAAAAAAAAATAGCCCCCTATAACAAAAAAAATCTGGATTCGGCCTAAACCGAAACCACATAACCAAAATTTTCGGTTATTCGGTTTGGGTTTGGTTATGAAATATCATAACCGAAATTGTTCAATTCAATTTTGGTTATTACCAATCAAGTTCGGTTATTACCAAAAATTGCTTATTTAAATTTTATTTTATTTTTAAAATGACGTAGTGCTGTTTTCTCGATTTAAATATCTCGTTTCTCTGCCAAAAAAAAACTTATTTCTCAATTCTTAACTTCTCATCTGAATTTTTACAAGTTTAGGCTATAGGGTAAAAGATTTGAATTTAAAATTATAGATTATAAATTATAAATAATTCAGGATTTCGGTTATACCAAAAATAGAATGACCAAAAATATCCAGTAATTTAGTTCGAGTTCGATTATGAAATGTAATAACTGACCTTATTCGATTTGATTTTGATAATAACCATAATCAAATTGATTAACTAAATGCTCAGACTTACCAGAGCCCGAACACTAACAAAATTCAAAAGTAATTGTCCTGAACACATAAGAAATAATCATGCATTATCAATAGTTCGTGAGATCAGCTTTCTCATCCTCCCTTCTTGTTTAGTTTAGTTTCTCTCTTAAGAGAATCTGAGTGGTCTAGAAAATTCCCATAACTTTCTCTTATAGAGGAGGTTGTGGGTTCGATCCCCACTAGGAACACGAAGTTGGGGCTAGACTCCGATTTTATGTTGCCTGGTCAGCCGTTTGACTGATTCGCCTGGGGGGTCGACTGGGCGAATCTTTGTGGACTAATCGACAAATAGTCGGATACCACCGATCATCCAAAAAAAAGAATATGTACATGGAAGCTATGAATAAAAAATCAATAAGCACATGTCCATGTAAGCTTTCTAATCAATCCATGATACTTCAATTGCTACTTCGTGCTACAACCTAAAAATTAGATAAGTAAAAGTTGAGAAATATAAAATAATAAGAATAATGGACTAGAAAAGGCATAGAATGGTTATTTTTCTCAAACTCATGAGCTTCACTGTAGTCCTCATCCAATTGTATTACGGAATCATTATCACAATAATGAAGTCAGTATCTCATATATGCAACTGCTTCAACACTTTTAAAATCAACTTTGTCATAAACTCATCAATTACTTTCCCTTTACTAAAAGCCAATTCCGAAGCAACTGCGAGAATATCCCTAGTTACCCTCGAAAGGACAAGTGCAAGAGAAGAGGAAAATACCTCATCGCTACCAAAGTGAGATTAGGTAAGCATCTCTGTATGATCCTTGGCTAGGAACTCTCTCTATCCCTCCCCCATATAGTCAGCCCTAATAAGTCTGGCCAGTGTAGCAGTGAGTGGGCGCAGAGGAGTCGAAGAATTGACCCCCTCCTGCCATTGCACATCCAATTGCTTTTGCAACTCTTCTAGAATGTACCTTCCTTTTCTAAAGGCTTGTTCTATGGCAACTGTTGAAACCGGACATGCTAGAACTCCCTTCGCAATAACTACATGAAGAAAAAGTCCTTTATTTAAGCTTTGGAGGTGGTAGTACGCGCTTCATCAAGTAATGCCTCCCTCCATGGGCATACATTCACAGTGAAAAATGTGTTGGCTGTCGAAGCCCTTCAACCTGCAGTATTGATCATCACCCAAAATAGACATAGGATCAACATAAGTGTAACATCCAAACTAATACCATAAATGCACACTGTTTGGCATGTGAGCAAACACTACTCTCAACTGAATAGGCAATATCCATAAAAAGCATAATCATGTGAGCAAAATGAGTAAACCATAAAAAGCAGAATCATTTAATAGAATAAATGCTATAACATCCAACCTAATATCTGAACAAAATGGTTAAACCATAAAAAAAAGCAGAATCATGCGAGAAAAAATATGAAAAACAAAAAATTTAAGCCTGTGAAATCACTATTAATTTAACAATCTTTGAAATCACAATTCACATACAAAGCACAATTCACATACGAATCACAATTCACATACAAAGCATGGAGATCTGAAGATACACGAGAGAAATCAAACCCAATTCACATAAAGCAATCTGTGAAATCACTCCCATTCCACAGAACTGAGAGAGCAAGAGCGGCTGGAAGGTAGCGGCGGTAGAGATAAGAACGGCGTCAAGAGAGAAAATCATAATCGCGTCGCAATAGGAGGTGAAACAGCATCGCGGAGTAAAAATCTGAGCTTTATATAGTGAGAGGAGCGGGGTATTAAGGTAAATTTGCAAAAATTTCCAAAAGAGATAATGTAAACTAGCCAATCGTACATGTTACCAAACGTAATACAACTCAAATTGCGAAAAAAATAAGTGCCTTACCAAACGTAGAATAAAAACGTATCACGCAGATATCACCAAGTTATCCGCATGACAGGATGGAACCTGTCAGGATACCAAACGGAGCGTAACCTTACTTTATCCCAATCATATAATTCCCTTCTCCATTCTCGCCTTCCCTCCTTTGGCTCTGTTTGGTAGCCGATAGATAAGTGAATAAACTTGGGTTTCATAGGGTTATTCAGGTTTATCCGTCGTTTTGTAGCCCAATATTTTTTAACACCAGGCCCGAAGGATACGGTCTTGGCCCAGGATAATTGGACTACCTGTCCCTAAATTTTGGGCGGATTTTTAAGACGGATTGCGCTATACCACTTTTATCCAACGTGCGAAGTTAGCAAAATATCCCTGATTTTAAAACATTTTACAAAGTGTACCAAGTATAAAAAGATTTCTTTCCAAAAAATTTCCCAAAACTTCCAACCTAATCGATAGCGTCTCGCCCAACTTCATCCTTCAGTTCCTTGTCCCTTCTCCGGTGCAAGAGTTGGTTCGGTTGGCCACGGTATTCCAGGCTAAAAAAGGTGATGTTGTTTAGGAACTATCTTTCAGTCGCCTTCGTAGTGTTCTGTTCAATTTCTCTTGAATCTTCATTTGCTCTTGAGAACTCGTTGTTTTTTCTTGAATCTGAAATTGTCGAATAGGAACACCTAAGAATGGGATTATTAAACTTTTAGGAACATTTACATTGCAGTGATTTCCAGTTTGTGGTTCATCTTAAACTGTTAGGAACATTTACATTACAGTGATTTCCATTAGTGACAACCACGTTTGTGCATACAATCAAAAGCTCTTCCCGGGACTGTTGTGGCAGGGGAAGCACTAGCAGTCTGGCTGCAGTGGTAGGGAACATCTACTGTGAACAAAACATTTGTTGAACAGAAGATTTTTTTTGTAAAGAACGTCTGCTTTTGAGTCTTTTTTCTCATTCTTGTTCAGAATTTTTTTGATCTGGCGGGAAGTAAAAGAGCATCCCAATCCTTATCAGCTGGAACAAGGCTAAAAGAGGGCTGCCACATAAATCGCAGCTTACTTACATTGGGAACTGTTATTAGCAAGCTCAGGTAGTTCTTCATACTCATATGCCTGTGCATGTACAGTGTCTGAACTCTTAACTTGCACATGGTCATTCGGTCTGTTTCTCTGGTTAATCTGGTCTTTTTTCTATATACAGCAAAGGAGGGGGAGGACATATTCCTTTTCGAGATTCTAAGCTAACTCGAATTCTGCAAGCGTCCTTTGGAGGCAATCCTAGAACAACCATCATTTGCATATTGAGCCCTGACTGCAGCACATTGAGCAGTCGAGAAATACTCCTGTTTGCAAGTTGTGCGAAGGAGGTGACTACCAATGCTCAAGTTAAGGTGATCATGTCTGAGAAGCACTAGTGAAGTACTTGCAAAGCAGAGTGGAAAGGCTAGAGAACGAGTTGAGAAGCCCTCAATCCACATTCATCCCGGTAAACATCTCCGTACTATTGAGAGAGAAAGATATCCAGATTGAGAAGGTAATGATCCAGATATATCTTGAAAGACATGAACTGTTATAACTAGGTGTCGAACTCTGGTAACTTGGTGTCGAACTCTTATAACTTGGTGTCGAATTGTTGTTTTTCTTTGGAAAGTCACTCGTATCACGTTGAAACGCATAGTGAAGTTCGTTTTTCGTTGAATCTTGAGGAGCATGGTGCTAATCACCTTTTTTTTCATTTTGGTAGTTTTCTATTCTAACTTTGTTTTTATATTTAATGACAATTAGTTACACTTTATCCATATAAGAAACACGTACGGCGGCGGCGGGGGGCTAGAGGCGATGCTCGGTTTGGGAAGACAGATTGTCTTCTATTCGGACAAGAAATCGATCTCTCCCATAGTGTTGCATTTGAACTAGAATTGGGAGAAAATTAGGGTTCTAAAAATTTGTATACCGATTTCACAGGGGAATTAGGGTAAAATCATACTTCATGAAGACCACAACACTACCAGCCCATCATGTGAAGACCACATAACAAGCCCATCCTTCACTCTGCAAAACTGCCCATTATGCACAGCCCAAAACCAAGAAATCTCCAGAAGAAAGAAGGACGAGAAGTCTCCAGAAAGGAAGCATTATGTCTTTCACCAAATCCAGAAAAGCTGCAAATAGATCATTCTAGACAATAGAAGCAATATATAAAGATGTATTGACTATAAAACAAAATTAATGTAAGACTGAAAATCAATGAACAAAAAGAAAACTTCTTAAATGCTTTAGCCTGTATTGTTATGGTATCAGAGCACCTATCCTCTCTTACATCGCTTCTGCTCACAGCCACCCGAATTCCAACATCTTCCTCCTCACTTCTTCCCACCTCTTCCTTTACTCACCTTCTCATCACACCTTTCTGTTACTTCTAACTCCGCCAACACAGATCAATCCCACTTCATTTTTTTTCACGCCAAATTCACTGCCATTTTCATTCATGTCTCTACCATCAACTTCATCACCATCTTCCTCCATCCTCTCTACCCAATCCATCTCCCTAACCTATAAAGAATTTGCACATCTCGTAACTGTCAAACTCACACCCACAAACTACTTATTCTGGCATAATCAAGCGAGTCAACTCCTCCAAAATCATGGATTGCTTGAGTATGTTGATGGCACTATTCAACCCCCACCTCAGTATGATTCCACAGACCCTACAAAGGAGACTACAGAATACCTGTTATGGCACTCAGTTGATCAAAGACTTCATTTTCCTTATTTCCTCACTCACCGAAGATGCTCACGGTGTCGTCACTAGGAAGAAAACAGCCATGGCTATCTGGCAGACTCTTCAAGAAGAATTTGGCAGTGCAGGACCTTCTCACAAATTGGGACTCCGGGACCAACTACAAAATCTTCAAAAAGGTGATCTCTCTGTGAAGGACTTCTCCAGACAGTTTCTGCAGCTCAATGATCGGCTGGCTGCGATTAGGAAACCCATTTCTTCCTTAGACCAAAGTCATTGGTACCTTCGAGGTCCTGGACCAGATTTTGCAGCATTCACTGGATCCCAGTTGTCTCAAGACCCTTTACCCACAGTTCGGGAAATTATCAGTCGCGCAAAGAACTTTGAGGCTATCTATCGTCGGACTCTTTCTCCTGTAGCCTCAACCATCGCTTTTGTTGCAGACACAAAAAATGACAAACAACCCACCACCATTGCTCAATCTTCAAACTCGTCCGCTTCATCAATACTTGGGCCACCTCCCCATCAAATTTCTCCATGCTTAACACGCCCCACTGATCAGTACCACCCCTTCATCCCAAAGTGCCGCTTCCTACACCGCCATCTCAGATTGGTACATGGATTCCGGTGCTTCAGCCCACATGACCTCTTCCGCCTCAACTCTCGATCATGTCGCTCCTTATGCAGGTACATCATGTGTTGTCATAGGAAACGACACTCCTTTATCTATAACTCATACTGGTTATCATAATGTTACTCCAAATCTACCTTTATTCGATGTTTTAGTAGTTCCTAACTTAACAAAAAATATATTATCCATCAGCAAATTAACTTCTGATCTCTATATTGCCATTACTTTCATTGATAACACTTTTATTATCCAGAGTCGTCACACAGGGGAAGTGATGGCAGCCGGACGATGTGATGGTGGTTTGTACGTACTAGAACGAACTATTCCTACTTTTGTTACCTCTCTACCGGCTCAATCTTTGCATGGTTCTTTTGAAAAGTGGCATGCTAGACTATGTCACGCATCGGCAACTGTCCTTTTGCTTTTAAGTCGACAAAAACATATTATGCTCACCTCTCCCCCCCTCCCCTCATCTTTGTATATCCTGCCAAAAGGCTAGGAGTCATCGTTTACCGTTTTCTTCAAATGAAAAATGTGCCTCCAAGCCTTTAGCATTAGTTCACTGTGATCTATGGGGACCTTCTCCTGTTTTGTCTATGCACGGTTATCGTTATTATGTTATTTTTATTGATGATTATTCTCAATTTACATAATTTTATCCATTAAAACATAAATCTGATTTCTTTGACATCTTTCATCATTATCATACTTTTGTTGAAAAACAATTTCAAACTTCGTTACAAATCTTTCAAAGTGATGGAGGTACGGAATTCACAGATCATCGTTTTCAAAAATATCTTCAAACCCATGGTATTCACCATCAGATGTCTTGTCCCTATACTCCTGCTCAAAATGGACGAGCCAAACGAAAACATCGCCATCTTACTTAAATGGGCCTTACACTTCTTTTTCATTCAAATGTTCCTCTTTCCTATTGGGTAGATGCTTTTAGTACGGCAATTTACATTGTTAATCGATTGCCATCATCCATGTTGGTTGGTATTTCACCTTTTGAGTTTTTATATCATTAACCCCTTCTTATGATCATTTTCATCCTTTTGGTTGTAGAGTTTTTCCGTGTTTACGTGATTATACTCCCACTAAATTCTCTCTTCGTAGTATGCCATGTCTTTTTCTGGGATATAGTGCACCTCATAAGGGCTTTTGATGTTTAGATCTCACCTCCTCTCGTCTCTATGTCACTCGTCATGCCAAATTTGATGAAACTATGTTTCCCTTTCAACATCCTTCTACTACCCCTTCATTCCTAGAAAATTTAGATATTTCTACCTTTTTTGAATCCTCATCCACTATTTCTCTTTTATCTACAACTGTTCTCCCCAGCCCTTCTCCTTCTTCCACACCTTGTTCTATCTGTCCACATCCTCTTCCTTCCTCTACTTTTTCATGTCCTTCTATATCCTCCCCGGCGCCTCCCAATCTTCACTCTGCTATTTCCTCTCCTTACCCACCAAACATACCCAATCCTCCTCCCCTTACAAATACTCATCCCATAACAACTCGGGCTAAAGCAGGTATCTTTCGACCAAAAATCATTTCTGATATTTGCACAGTAGCACCGTCTAGCCTTCTCTCCGCACTTCTCACTCACACTGAACCCAAAAGTTTCAAATGCGCTGTTAAAAATCCTACTTGGACCTCCGCAATGAATGAAAAGATAAATGCCCTTCATCAAAATCATACCTGGGACCTTGTTCCTCGACCAGCCCATACGAATATTGTCGACTCCAAATGGTTTTTTTGCACGAAATATCTTGTTGATGGCTCTATTGATAGACTTAAAGCTCGACTGGTTGCTCGTGGCTACACACAGATACCCAATCTCGATAATTTCAACACATTCATCCCCGTTGTTAAAGCCACTACTGTTCGGACAATTCTCTCTCTTGCTGTTTCTCACAAATGGCCTCTTCGCCAGCTAGATGTCGAAAATGCTTTCATCAATGGCTATCTAACAAAAGATGTCTATATGGAGCAACCACCAGGCTATGTCAATCCGCTATATTCTGACCACGTCTGTCATCTTAAGAAAGCTCTATATGGACTCAAACAGGCACCCCGTGCTTGGTTTGGACGCTTCAACACCTTTCTTCTTTCTCTCAACTTCACTTGCAGTCGTGCTGACACATCTTTATTTATTTTCAACAACACAAAAGATTTCATTTATCTCCTTATCTACGTTGACGACATCATCATCACTGGGAGCCTTGCCACTATTCTAGATCATCTTATTCACAAGCTACACCAGGAATTTGCTCTTAAAGATCTTGGTCAACCTACTTATTTTCTTGGCCTCGAAGCAACATTTACTGATGAAGGATTGTTTCTTAGTCAACACAAATATGCTCTAGATATTCTCTCCCGTGCGGAAGTTCTTGATTCTCGCCCTGTTAGCACACCAATGGTTGTATCTCACTACCTTTCTTCTGAAAGCGATCCAACTATGTAACGATCACTCGTCGGTGCACTTTAATACTTGACAATAACTCGACCCGACATCACTTATGCCGTAAATTCAGTCAGTCAACACGTGCATGCTCCGACAGACTTGCACTTCGATGCTGTAAAAAGGATTCTACGATATGTCAAAGGAACCCTTACAATGGGCCTTCACTTTAAAACATCCGCCGACAATAGTTCAGTCACAGCTTTCTCTGACGCAGACTGGTCAGGATGTCCTGATACTCGGCATTCCACTTCTGGTAATGCTATATTCCTTGGATCTCATCTCATGGAGTGCCAAGAAACAGCCCACAGTCTCTCGTTCCAGTTGTGAATCCGAATATCGTGCCTTAACAGACGCAGCTGCAGAAGTTCTTTGGCTCCAGCATCTTTTACAGGATCTTTACATTCCCGTGACACAACCTCCTCTTCTTTTATGTGACAACAAAAGTGCTATTTTCTTAAGCACAAACTCGATCTCTCATAAAAGAGCAAAACATGTTGAACTTGATTATCACTTCGTTCATGAAAAAGTCTTAAATGGCGCTCTTCGCATCCAGTTCATCTCCTCTCAGTATAAAGTTGCAGACATTTTCACAAAAAGCCTGCCCCGTGACTTATATGAGTATTTTTGTTTCAAGCTTCACGTCATCCACACTCTCACGCTCAGCTTGCGGGGGGTGAAGACCACAACACTACCAGCCCATCATGTGAAGACCACATAACAAGCCCATCCTTCACTCTGCAAAATAGCCCATTATGCACAGCCAAAAACCAAGAAATCTCGAGAAGAAAGAAGGACGAGAAGTCTTCATAAAGGAAGCGTTATGGCGGTCACCAAATCAAGGAAAGCTGCAAACAGATCATTCTAGAAAATAGAAGCAATATATAAAAATGTATTGACTATAAAATGAAATTAATGTAAGACTGAAAATCAATGAACAAAAAGAAAACTTCTTAAATGCTTTAGCCTGTATTGTTACTTCATATCCGAAAATCGAAGTTATTTGGGTAGCGCACACTTAATATCAAACTTAGGATTTTATTTTTGTGTTATCCAAGTGGTACTTTATCAAACGAAGGATAAAAATTTTCGTCTCACGATTAACCCGCAGTTATCCTCGTAGCCGGATTGCAGTAATCTGGCTACCAAACGGACCATAAATGATATCTGTTTTTTCTTTTTCCAATAGGATTAATCTTTCAAAACTAACTTAAAGTATTGCACCCATCCCTCCAATAGTTTGTGCGCTATCCATTCCCCACTATCTTCTCAATATTTCTCGTAAACCATATTTCCTAGAGGTGCTTATTCAAAAATTTCCATCGGAAATGGGCATTTCCATTTTCGTTTCGAACTTAGTTCGAAAGAAAATTTATGTTCCATTTCTGTTACGAATTACCCTATTTTCGTTCGGAATCGGAAATGGAATCCGAAATGGAAATGCATTTCCAACGGAAACAGAGCTTGATATCAAAAGGAAACAAAGCTTGTACTTCACCACTTAATGTAGAATTCCAGACTCACGGAGTTTAGTTTAGCTTCGTTTTTGATAGGGGTGGGCAGCGGGTGCAGAATTTTCCGCTCCGCTTGTGCCCGCCCGCGCCCACATCCGCCAATTCTGCGTTCGCGCGGAATGCGGTGCGGATGAAAAATTGTGTTCCGCAAAGTTATGCGGACGGAATGCGGAAAGAAGATTTTTTGCTTTGCGGAATCTGCATCCGCCTGCATAAAATTTATTTTCATATATTTATTTTTATTTTAATACAAAATATATGCAGGCGGATTCCACGGGATTCCGTATCCCCCCGCCCGTGATTTTTATT
>JAOWBN010021680.1:0-10612 GCA_028565015.1 Pinguicula moranensis
CTCAACAATCAAGAACGTATTTTTCCTTCTTCGAGTTTGTGGTTCTGCACACATAATGACTTTCCCATGGAGGCGGATCAGAGGCCGTGGCCGGGATGGAGCCGGGAAAGCTTCGAAAGCGTTGATGATGAAACCAGAAATGGAGGAGCTGTCAATTCCAGCTCATTTTCGGTGCCCCATTTCGCTGGATTTGATGAAAGATCCGGTGACTCTGGCCACGGGGTTGACTTACGACCGTGAGAGCATTGAGAAGTGGATGGAGGATGGGAATATAACTTGTCCCGTCACGAACCAAGTATTGAGAAACTCAGATCAAATCCCGAATCATTCCATCAGGAAGATGATACAAGATTGGTGTGTTGAGAACAAGGCTCGTGGGGTGGAGAGGATTCCCACCCCTCGAATCCCAATCACACCTTACGAGGTGTACGAGATTCGGTCGAGGATGGAGGCCGCCGTGCGATGCGGGGATGCGAAGGCGGTCGGAGAATTGGTGGGGAAGATCAACAAGTTGGCTAAGGAAAGTGAGAGGAATAGAAGTTGCATTGCTGGGAATGGGATTGGCTCTGTTCTGGCTGATGCTTTCATGGCCTTTGCTGGTTTCTCAGCGGATGCATATGTGGATTTGCTCAAAGAGATCCTTTGCTCATTGACATGGGCCTTCCCACTTGGCCAGGAAGGTGTTTCGAAGCTGGCATCGGCTGTTGCTCTACGCTGCATTGCTTGGTTTTTGAAGAGCGAGGATGATCTGTCAGCACGGCAGAATGCGATTTGTGTGTTGAAAGAGCTGGTCCTTGCTGATGATAAAGGATGCATTGAGGACCTAATGGAGATTGAGGACATTGAAGGAACATTAGTGAACTTTGTCAGAGTCCAAATCTGCCCCAAAGCAACCAAGGCAAGCCTTGTGATCATTCACCACATGGTGTCATCCTCTGTGGAAAAGACTGAGAGTTGCACATTGAGGTTTGTGGAAATGGGGATAATTACTTGCATTCTTGAAATTCTTGTCGATGGTGAAAAAAGCGTTTGCGAGAAGGCTTTAGGGGTCTTGGACGGCATGTTTAATTTGGAAGAAGGAAGGAGAAGCGCATACCAGAACGCATTGACTGTCCCGCTGCTAGTAAAGAAGATTTTACGCGTATCAGATGCAGCAACGGAGTTCTGTATTTCGAGTCTTTGGAAGCTGAATTTGGGAGAGAATCAGGGTGTCCTTGTTGAGGCAGTTCAACTTGGTGCTTTTCAAAAGCTCTTGGTGGTGCTGCAAATTGGGTGTGGTGAAGGAGCAAAGGAGAAGGTGACAGACTTGCTAAAACTGATGAATTTGTATAGAGGGAAGCTTGATTGTTTTGAATCATCCATGGGATTCAAGTACATCAAAAGGTCAAATTGATCTGTAACTAAGGGAAGGATACTAGATGATTGTTTTCAGTGGAGCTGTACAGAAGATACAGAAGAAACTTACATGTCGGAAGATTTTTGCAGCATACTTCTTTTTTGCAACTTTGTTGCTGTAATACAAAGTTTGTTGCTAGCTATGTTCACTTTCTGTGATTCATCAGATGGAGTTCCACATTATTCACATTTTGGCAGCCTCGTATCAATCTCAGGCAGGCTTGGCAGCAACATGTGCCTTGTATCACTCATATTCATCGGCATAATCATACCGATTTTGTGTTGGTGCGAGTGAATTGCAGCACGGATCGCAGATAAACACTCTTGGCACGGCCTCAGCATCTCGGATGCCACTGCATTGTGTGTGCTGCCATGTTTCACAAATATCACATGACACCATTCTTTCTCCATCATCATCTCGTGCACCACACCTGCATTGGACCGTCCAGTTCTCCATTCCCCCTTCATATCTCAATTCATTCTCGAGATCCAACCCCAAGGCCCTGACCCAAATCTCACTGCCTGACTCGATGATTCCAAAAAGAAGTTCATCATCCTGCATTTCTTCCATGTCTAAAATATCTGTAACTAGCAGTTCCTCCATCACATAGTAAGTGTCCCGCATTGCCATCTGCACAGCTATCTTCAAATCGCCAATAGTAGAATACAGTGGAACAACAACATACTCCACAGTTGGGAAATCAGGAAGAATGTCAGTATTCATTGAACTGCTCACAATTACCCTGCAAATAAACCTCAGTGAGTCATCAGCCTCATCTCTGAAAGGCCACTCCTTCACGAAGTGCATGCTGTAAAGAATAATTTTAGCAGCCACCGCATTTTCAGATTCTTCAGGATATCCCAGGAGAACATGATGATACAAATAGGAGAGATCATCTAAAATGCTTCTTCCATGATGTACTACAAATGCCTCAGTTGTCTCCAGTGGAGATTTTAGGAGAGAAACCTCTTTGCTGTCCTTGATGTCTTGAATAGTATACACGAGAACCTTTGAAGATCTGCTAACTGCACGCCGAATGATGTAATTTCCAATGATGACATGGTTCATCATTTTAAGTACATAATCTATTAAACCCGTATCACCAATGTGAAGGCGTGCTGCATCTCGGACCTCCTGCCTCGTCATTCCACAGCTCCTCTTATGTATCAATGCTTGAACAATGACTTCGGCAACATGCTCAAGTCTTCTTACAGGCCATCGGCTGTTCAAATTGGCCACAAGAGTTGAAAACTTTCTGCACTTGGTGGGTTTTTTATTAGAAAACTGTATGTTCCTGGAATCAAGAGTCTTGTTACGAAAACATTTCTTCATGGGTGTGGCAAATGCTGTAGGACGCTTCACAACAAATGGAGATCGAGTAACATAATATGGTGCAGCTGGAGCTGTGGGCTTGAGATTCAGCATGAAGCTAAATAAGTCTCGGGCTGTCATTAACCTGGTCTCACTCATTTTTCTGTAGTGGAAGATGATCTGCTTGATTTGTGTCCATACAAAATCATTTGTAAGACTGAAATCATTGATGACTCCATCAAGCTCCATAGAGCTAAGAACATCCATTGCTCTTTCATAATTGTGCTCCTTCACTCCAAAGCTTCCATGGCAGAATCGATAACCCCATTGATTGAACCAGGAATTCCCATAAGCAACTCCATAAAGCAGTCGAAGTTCCATCGATTGCTTCTTTGAAAAATCTTCCACTGTAATTTTTCTGCAAAAGTAAGCAAGTAAGCATCAAATCCCGCAGTCCCTCTTCTCAATGGGATCAGATTTTTACATTTATGTACAGTCAGATCTCAGATAGATACATTGCCTTATTTCAACTACTTGAAACACCCCAAGTCTGAGAATGCAATAAAATCAACCAAAGTTGATTCAGAGACACGGGCATACATCCATAGGAGAACAGTTTTTAAGTTCCATTAGCAGGATCCAAGATGATTCAACATGAAAGTTTACAATGCCTATTGGAGTAACTCAGAGAAATTTATCACAGATCTGTCAAATGATGAGCATAACAATCGATGTTCAAACACAAACAATGTATGAAATGCATCGGTTGTTATTATCAATATTCATTCACCTAGCATGAAGAGTATTGCAGATACGATCCCATAGATCCATAATTTCTCTCCCTCGTATATACTTGGATCCCCCTTCAACCCCGTTGATGCAGATCAAATGCCCGAACCCGTCACAGTGAATCAGACCATGCAACAGATGTGATTGCAAATCAAAACACCCTTCCTCAAGAGGATGATTCCACTCATCATCACCAGGGATTATCAAATGATACTTCCTTTTCGACACAAAATGATGGCTCCACCCTGCAAACAACCATTTAAAAACCCAACAAAAATCAGACCCCAGATCAAACTGCAATATAACCCAGTTCAAAAAAATCCCACAAAACGATGAAAAGAGTCTCAAATTGTCCACTCACCAGCGCATCGGCAGTAATCGCAGAATGGCCTATCCGATTGCTTCACGTTTTCTTCAACAGTGTAAAGGGGAAGCACCACTCCCTTGCTCTCATGCACCAAGAAAGTGCACCAAATGGGCATGCCCTCAAAGTCGTAATCCTCGCGTTCAGCACAATGACGAAGAAACTGACGGATGTTGTCTCGGAATGCGCCGGTGAAGGGGAGGGGGACGCCTGGCTCGCCGAATGTGTGGAAAGCGTAGTATTTTGCGTGCGTTCTGCTTCTCATGGCATGGGATTCAACAACTGGAGTCATTATCTGCTATTTGATCCAGTTTGCTTTCCAAAAATTGGAACAGAGAAGACTCGAGGGATTTTATGCATGTGGGTTTAACAGTTACAGTGCAGTTGTGAGGAGCAGAAAGCAGAGCACAAGCAGAGAGCCGCATTTCTAATGCCCGTTGGATTCAATTTGAGAACCGCGATGGATTTTTCACGAAATTGCCATTCCGTACGAAGACTTCACTCCAGATTCAGAATCCAATCAGCTGCGACGCGGCGAGCAGTTGGAGTTTTCACGTCTTAAGTTTTCTTACCAATATTGGAGAAATACATATTATTACAATTATGATCAATGATATATATATATATATTGAGATCACTTTTTTTTATATAGAAAATGCTCATATATATTACTTTGGCCACAAAGATTGAGGCACCAAATACAACATCTTCATAAGAAAATCTATTGGTAGTAGGTGGTGATAGATGTAATTTAGGCAATCGACTTCTAATCGGTGACAGTGTGACAAATTTAATTGTTAAAATTTATCATTGTCATCAATAATTGATTTTTTTTAATATTTTTTAATTATTAGTGGCGACAGAAACGAATAACGACAATCCACCATCGATCGATACCCTGACATCTTATGAACAAGGTTCGTTCAGGTAGAGGCAGCCGTGTAAATAAAAGTAAAAAAAAAACTACAAACTAAAATATAAAAGCGTGCATAAAACAGAATCATGATGGGATAATCTTTGCCTCTGGACGTTGTCCGACGATATGATTTGTATGTTTTAAAAAATAAAAATGTAGAATATTTTTAAAATAATTTTTAAAAATTAATAATGTAGAATGACTTTTAAATAGTGCAGAAGTACAAGTTTTTTTTATTGAAAATTGACAAAATTTCATGTTGAGGGGGGCGGCTGCCTCCCACCGCTCAAGCGACCTTCGCCCCTGGATGCAGTAGGTACCTTCTGTTCGTTCCTTTTCAAATATTTGCCATGTTTTCTATTCATTTTCAAATACTTGCTATTTTTTTCATTCTTTTTCAATCTTCTATCCCCCGTTTTTAACCCTTTTGTTCTCAGTTTCTCCCCTGCTATATCATCTGATAGATCACTCCAAATCATAGCCAATATTGGCAGGAAAGATACACTTGATAGTTTATCTACAAATCTACAATCCTCATAACTCAATGGTATATAAGAAGACTTTTGAGTCTAACATAGCAGTAATGCACTGCATATCCACTATGAAACAACTTGTTCTGGTTCAAGAAAGATCAGGCGTCCATCACAAACCACAGTGGCTAGGCTAGCTCCGGAGTGATAAAAACAGCCTGCTCGCGCCACATTCCGTTAAGATCCGACTGCCACAGCCTGACTGTGCCATCGGAACTTCCAGTAGTAGACAAAGTTGTCCACTCATGTCCCATTCCATCTGCAACACCTACCGACAAAAACATCGTAAAGATGGAAGTAGCGGAAGGGTCGACCAAGATAATTTCAATGGAACAAGTGACTGGATACACAACAAGAAGGTGTCACAACTCACAAGAGCTACATTGTTTTTTATAGGTGATGAAGGTTTTTAACAATAAATCAATAGTCATTAATTATATTCTCCAGTTAATACCTAGGAAACCTATGAGATGAGTCAATGCATTGTGTATTTCAAAGCTTGAAATATACAAAGATATGAGGAGGCATGCATACTCTTTTAACTTATGGAGATGAATCAAGCATTAAACTTTATCACAATTATCTAACAGAAACTGAACATGGTATAATAAGCACTTTACAGTAAGGAGAGTGATTACCTCATCATCATGACCGGAGAGCAATGCAACCTTACTTGCCGAAAGTCTCCTTTCAAGGTCAGGATTTGAGTCGAGATGCCAAATCGATATTCCTTTTTGAGTGGCAACAGCAATCATCTCATAAGGCCTGAATAAAACCAAACCAGTAATATCTTGTAACTTTTTTCTTCTGCACTCATTATTATGCAAATTTAATCTGTTCTCCACAAGAATCACCATTACGTCAGTATGACTGATTAGGTGTCTTTGATTTCTTTCTTTTTTCTACTTTTCAGTTATTATTATGATTACCACACATGTATATCTCCCGCATGCATCTTAAGTAAAATCATGGGAACTGAAGATTAAAAAAGATAATTTTCTGAGACGTCGCTCATTATTTATTTACTGATTTATTAAATAACAATTACAGTACTGAAATCAATATTGACAAAGGGGCAACAGAAGACACCAATTTGGAGAATCATGTCCAGTGCAATGCACACAGAGGCAGGTTAATTGTAGCAGATACCAACGAAAAATGACTTATATCTTTGCAGCTTCCTATGTTGGGAGCCCAAGCAACAGTAAAAACCTGATAACACTTATCCTTGGGCAGAGAAAGCTCTGCAACTGGAACCCATCTTTGATGATACAGATCAAACTCCCACACCTGTTGTTGGAACATATGATAAGATCACAAATGCGCTTCCGCAGTCATAATGAGTTCACCTAATAACAGGTCAGTTAATGATAATAAAAACTAACAGAGAACCCTGAAGCATAAGTATGTGAGGGGTTAGAGAACTTTTCGATCAACATGAAGCAATTGCCAACGTATGGTAAAGCCAGCAATCAAATGGAGCATACAATCATACTAATAAACAAGAATGTCCAACATTCTTCGATGATGGTAAAAGATCTCCAAATAAATAATCATGTATGAATCCCACCATTTGTTTCACTAAGTCCCCAACTGCAGGTTCAAGTAACAAGATAGGGGCACATGTACCTTAGGAGAATTTAGAGGAGTATTTGACTTAAAGGCCAAAACAAAAAATTTCTCTCACCAAAAATACTCTCTTGCTTCTCACTAAAACCTTCAAACGCGCACATCACACACCAACACCGCCTTCTATCGGCCGAGGCTGATGGAGGCAAAGGTGGGGGATCCCCCCTCACCAGTTCAAAACAACCCAGCTCCGACGCCAATGGAGCAAGTCTCGGAGGAACGAGATTCGCCGACAGCGGAAGATGCCAGTCTCAAGGGAAAGAGGCCCTAGGAAACTGACCAAACTCAGATTCTAGAAGTGGAGTCAATGCCGGAAGGTATTGAACCCTCGGGGGGTCCATGGAGTGACCCAGTTGGAAAAGCTCCCAGCTTCCAGAAAGGGGGAAGGACACCAAAGGCTAGGAAACAAACCTGTATTGATCCAGAGACGGCTAGGGAAGAAGGAGTTTCCTTTTTCTTCACAAATTTCCCAAATGAGTGGACAGAGTCGGAAATGCGTATGGCTTTTGAGGATTTGGGACAGGTTGGCCGCGTAACCGTTCCGAAAAAAGTGGACAAAGCTGGTGGAAGGTTTGGCTTTGTAAAGTTTGAGAAAGTGGAAAGCATTGGAAAACTGATGCGAGCCCTCAATGCTATCCGTGTGGGAAATCTCACGCTGAAAGCAAACGTAATGAGATTCTCAAAACCAGGCGAGGTACTGAAGAAGAAAGGGTTTACCCAGAGGAAATCGGAGGAAACGGACCCAAAACCAATTCAACCGGAGGTTCGGGATATCAACTTCAGCCCCACAGAAGAGGAATTGGTTTGGCTAAAGCTATGTTTTGTCGCCCGCCTAAATGGAATTCCCAAGGAGCAAATACAGAGGGAAATCCGAAGCAGAACCGGTTTGGGACAGGTGAGGGTGTCACTTCTCCCGGGAGGACAAGTATTGATCAGAATGGGATCCGTGGCAGAATTCGATCTTTTCCAGCAAGCCGAGCAAAGATGGTCGGAGAAAGGAATCTCGGATATTCAGAGGTGGTCACCGCTAGCAGTTTCCCACCCTGATGACGCATGGTTCAAGATCACGGGTGTTCCGGTGAATTGCTGGACAGACAGATTCTTCAAAGAAATTACTGCTGATATTGGGCAGCTTATCCAGATGGAGGAACGATGCTCAGAGGCGCAGGACTTGGTTATGGCGAGAGTGCTGATACGGAAACGAGATCCTCGAGTACCCGCACCGTGGTTCAGAGTCACCGTTGAGGGGCAAAGCTATACGGTCCAAATCCGGGAGGAACCCAGGCGGTGGTGGAGACACGGCGGAACAATGGCAGCAGTGGAAGTTGTCCCGGAAGCTGCGGCCGGCCTGGATCCCTCAACGTGGCCGGAGTTGGGCCAGGGGAAACAAAGGCAACGGTCGGATTTGAAAAGTCAACGATCAGCAGAGGAACTGACACCTAGCCTCCCCTTTTCGAAAACTGCACATTAGGACAGCGGGATTTCGCAAATCAAGAGATACAGGAGAATATCGTCGATCGAGGAACGAAAATATCAACACCCAATGCGAACCAGCCAATAGGTATTGGATTAGTAGGGGAATCTTCTACACAGGCCCACAACGATGAATTTATTCAACCAATGGGAATGGAGCCAGGCCTTACAGAAGTGAGGTCGGAACACCTAGCGGAAGAAAAGAGGACAGCTGGGTCAGTGAGCAAAGACTGGGCAGCAGAAGAAATCGAGGGTTTGGATGAAGGAGGATTGGGAAAATCACCTATGGTAAAAGCTGATGTCCTTTACAAAACAAGAGCTAAACGCCGAGCGCACACAGAGGATCAAGTAATCGTAAAGGATCTCACGCAGGATGAGGGATCCCTGGTGATGGACTTGAGGTCAGGGGATGAGGAGGAATTAGCTCATCTCTCAAAAGATTTAGAACTGGAAGGGGGCCCCGAAAAATTCTGGGATGGTGGAATAGGCGCCATGGAACACTCACTATAAGAGGGGGAAGAAATGGGAAGAGGCCCAGGCGGTTTTGACAAGATGTATGAAACAGATACTACATCGCAGGAAGGGAGGAAGGAGACGGGATATCGGGGCTCCCCCAAAACTAGAAGGAAATCCAGTAGGAGAGCAGTGCTAGTTTCTGCGCAAAGTGCAAAAGACTAAACCAAAGCCAAGTAAGAGACAGGAACAGGAGGCTATGGCTGAGCAAATTCTTTTCTGGAATAGTAGAGGCTTGCGCAAAGCAAGACGATTTATGCGAAAATGGATCCCAAAGTCGGCAGTGAGCTTATTCGCCATTGCAGAGCCTTTTTCCTCAGAGAATAGGATGGGAGGGTTGGCGCAACAGATGCAGCTACATAATTTTGCATCAAATGCGGTTGCAGGAGGGAAACTCTGGGTGTTCTGGAAAGAACATGACGACTTCGAAGTGCTTAGTACTCATGAACAAGTGCTGACTGGTGTATGGAAGCAGAGTGGGAGAGATGTTTTTGTGACTTTCGTGTACGGGAAATGCACAAAAGAGGAACGGAGGGAGCTGTGGAGGTACCTGAGGGACACTCAAAAAACTACTGAACCATGGTTGGTTATTGGGGACTTTAATGTCATCCGATCAAACGAGGAGAGAAAGGGTGGGATTAGGAGATTGGTGAGACCTATGGAAGAGTTCAATAGTTGTCTAAGTGATTGTGCCTTGATGGATTTGAGATCAAGCAGTGACAGGATGTCCTGGTGCAACGGGCAAGCAGGGCAGAGACGAGTATGGGCCAAGCTAGACCGGGCCTTTGTCAATGGGGAGTACATGAACTGGAGAGCGCACAGTTTCTATATCTTACTGCCAAGAAAGTCATCAGATCATTGTCCGGTCTTGGTAAAGCTGGAGGAACAAGAGGTTCTGTATGGCAGGAAACACTTTAAATACCAGAACATGTGGGCCTTAAGCCCTGAGTTTTTGCCTCTGGTAGCTCAGGTATGGGAATATTTTAGTGGTCCGGTGGGAATGCACTCATTGGGGCAGAGGCTAAAACAAATGAGGACCGCCTTTCGAGTATGGAACAAGGCGGTGTTTGGAAGAGTAGATCAGCAAATTCAGAGTTTAGAAGCGAATTTGGAGAGGCTTGAAATGGTACTGCAAGAAACACACACGGACGCCATAGAAACAGAGTTTACTGAGGCAAAAATCCAGATGCAGAGAGTAGAGGAAAGGGAGCTATGTAGGCTTGAGCAGATGGCCAAAAGGGAGTGGATGAAGTGTGGTGACAGACACAAAATTGTTCCACACAGTAATGTGGGCGAAGCAGAATAAAAAAATGCATAATAAATATGCATTTCTCGGATGGCAGGAGCTTAGAAGGGTCCCAAGTTATACATGAAGCAGCAACAAGTTACTTCCAAGATCTTTTGACAAGGGACATACCAGTTACAAGATGCAGTGAGTATGAAATGGAAGGTCTGTTCGAGGAGAAACTAACACATGAAGAAAATCAACGGCTTAGGGCAGTCCCTGCGGAACAGGAAGTAAAGGAAGCCCTGTGGTCTATCTCCATAAACAGTGCGCCAGGGCCAGACGGTTTCGGATCAGACTTCTTCAAGAAGACCTGGAATATCACTAGCAGGGATCTGGTAGCAGCAGTCAGGGAAGTCTTCATGGGACAACAAATCCCTAAAATGTTTTCAGCTACCTTGCTCAG
>JAOWBN010021691.1:0-10612 GCA_028565015.1 Pinguicula moranensis
TATTAATGATGTCTTGTCTCACTAATACTATGGTTAGGGATGTTTAGTATTGATAACTTTAATTAGAGTGGTCCCATCATCACAACCCTTTGTGATACACTCTATATTATCACTATTTTATAAGTTATAAATAAACAAGTAGTGAAGGTAGCTACAATCATATATACAACATTAAAGTGTTAATACATGGACCTAGGTTGATTGGCCTTAGGACATAACACTAACAATTCTAATGATCAAAACACAAACTCAGGGCCATTATCATACAAGGACTGATGATATGAACCAAGTTCACCACGATCAGAAGGTGAAAACAAGAAAGCAGCAAGTTCATTCTGCAAAAAAAATAGGAAACAGAGTAGCAGAGGCAACGTGATCGTGAAGCATTTTCCAGGAGCAATCAAAAGTGCATCAGAGTGATTTAGCCTGTACCACCTAAAGACGAATGTTCACATGCAACTCAGGTACACCGTGAAGCTCTGATGCATTGATTTTAGCAGACCATAAGCTCAGGAAAAATTCTGGAAGTCGCGCACACGATCAGCCTGCAGAGCAGAAAAAAATCTATTTTGACAGTTTTTCTAGTTGGATGAAGATAACAAATTTTTCTATAAGTCTATTAGGAGTTTCCCTGCACGTGTTGCTATACATCTTACAGATAAAGGCATACATGACACGTTCATGGAAATCTAGACCAAGATTGGACTCAAAACAAATTGGAAACAACTCTCTTATCCATGGTCTAACAAATCCCTATTTTCAAGGGATATATTATCTTTGCTATTTCATCTATTTTGACTAGCTGTTGGCGTATAAAGAAGAGGGATGAAAAGGGTAGAAACGAAGTGGAGCAAGGGATAGAAAAGCATTGTACTTTCCTTTCAAAATTTCAGCAATAAAATGTTTCTAAAAATCTGCAGCAAGGTTGAGCAGATTGTCTTGCCGTGACTGTTTTTGTTGAAACCTTGTTGTTTTTCCCAATTATGCTCGGGTAAATCCATCATTCTTCTATTGATCTGCAAGTTCTGAGGGTGACTTGAAGGATTAGTGAGGTGCAGCTCCAAATCCAAGGCAATAATATTAGTTTTAAATTTTTAGATACAAATGCATGCCTCATTTCTTGTTGACTTGGATTGGCTATCAAACAAATAAGATTTGAACAACCAGCTAGTAAGGATTTGGTGTTCTTTTTAAAACCTTATAGGATAGAAGCTTTAACCATCAAATGAGCCGGTTAGTCCATTTCTTAGTTAAGGTGACCTAAAACTAAAGTGTAGAGGAAAGAGTATTCGGTTACATCTCTTATATTCTCACTCTTAATGAGCTTTTATGACCTTAATGTTGCTCGAATAGTTGAGTTAGAAGACTGATGAACTGGTTAGGAAGTCAGAATTACAGGTAGGAAAGCAGTAGGTGGAGAACTATAAATTAAGTACCATAAAACAGTCTAAATGAGAACTTATGACCCTTTTGCTTCCAAGGCTACTCCTCATGGGATAAATGTCAGCAGAAGTATGTTTCTCATTTGATATTTCATCCAAATTTCACCCTTGAATCTTTGGTTTTAGTTTCATCATTTATTTGCAACAAACTACCTCCAATTTTCTTAAGTTTCTGCAGCAACAGATCAGAACAAGAGCATGAAGCACATACCTCCTTTCTCTGTGGATTCGACCATGTGCTCTTCACTTGCTACCCCTTTAGCTTGTGTAGTATAATTCAAAATAGGGCTGGCCAAACGGGCTATCGGGATGGGTATTCCCAATACCCGTTCCCATCCCGATAAGAAATGGGACCAAAAATTTGGTCCCGTTCCTGTCCCGATTCCCGTTTTCCCAAAAAATTCGGGAATTCGGGTATCGGGATGGGAACGGGTATAAGGAATTCCCGAAAACCTGCAAAATTATAACTATTTTTTTTTAAAAAAAAGTTTATCGGGAATTCGGGAATCGAAATTTGATACCCGGAACCGTCCTGAATACCCGAATTCCCGCATTGTTTGGGAAAACGGGAATTTGGGAATCGAGAATCCTAATTTCCGATTCCCGTCCCATCCCGTCCCGTTTGGCCACCCCTAATTCAAAATAACCTTGAGCTAGTTTTCCAACCATGGCACTGAATAAAACAAGCCATCAAGTTTGCGTCGTTGCTGCCAAAAGGCAACTGTGTTTTGTGTTCCTAGTTACCAGTTTCTGTTCTGATAAGGCTACTTGAATTTTTTTTGTAGCTGGCTGTCTTATGCACAATGAACCACCTACAGATAATCTTCCCTTTGATAACGAGGAAGAAAGATTATTTCACAAGAGGAAGAGACAGATAATTGCACAAAGGCAATTAGTTTCAGCAGGAAGTGCACCAAGTTCCAGTTTTGTTCCTGAAGAAGAATTTGTTGCTGTTGAACCAGAGATGGCACGTCCTGACCAGCAAACACTAAAGCAATTGACTGTCCCTGACTATAATCAGCAGGAGATAGCAGTGCAATATCCAAAACCTCCTGCTGGAACAACCTTTTAACTCAAATCAGGACTGATCCATTAGTTGCCTTCCTTCAATGGCCTAGTTGGAGAGGATCCTAACCGGATTCTTTCTGAGTTCCAAGCTATTTGCACAAGTATGCAGACTAGATTAGTGACTGAAGATGTCATAAAACTGAGAGTCTTCCCATTTTCTTTGAAAGGGAATGGAAAGGAGTGGTTCTACTACCTCCATCCGAATACATCACTACTTGGATGCAACTGAAAAAATTATTCCTGGAGAAGTTTTAGCAAAAAAAACTAAAAAGGGAATTATCAATGCTGAAAAACTTTTTGAAGAGTCTCTTTATGAATATTGAGATAGATTTAACCGCCTAGTAGCTAGCTATCCTTATCATGGATTCAATGTGCAAGATCTGACACTTTACTTCTATATTGGACTTTTTGTCACAGATAGGCGCCTGGTAAATGCTGCATCTGGTGAGAGCTTGCTGATGAAGCTAACATCATTCTATAGGAGTTAGCAGAGAGCTCCATACATGAAAACAGAAGAGTGATAGCAAAGAAACTAAATGTAGCAGACCCTGGAGACAGTTGAGAAAGTTGAAGTTGTGGAAGCCGTAGTAAGGAGATTGATCCAGAGGGATGAGAAAGTTGTTGTTGTGGTCTGCCAGGTTTTCCTGCTGATAGACCATCACACTGATCAATGCCCCACACTGCAACAAGAGTCAGGATCTAAAGTTTTTTCCATGGGATTTTAGGAGAGAAATCAGAGGCAAGGATATAGAAATTCCTATTGAAATTTCAGACCCCATCCTTACTTGGGCAATGGGAATAGCAGCAACATTCAGAACTCACAACACTTCAGGATGCACCAAGACAAAGATCAATGGAAGAAATGATGCAGGATCTCATTCACATGCAGAAAGGTAATCTGCAGGCAAAAATGGATGCAAGATCCAGCGTTAACAACCTGAAGAAGCAAAGTGAGCCAGCTTGTAGATTTCATGAATAAAATGCAGACTCATGAATCAGGAAAGTTGTCTTCTCAACCTGAGATCAACCTCAAGGCTCATGCTAAGTCCATGACTCTGAGAAGTGGATTTTTCCTCCTTGAGCCTGCCCAGATGTCCACTGAACCAGCAGAGCAGGAAACTGTTACATTTGAAAGAAAAGGGACGGAGAAGAAAATTGATGCAGGAGCAGAATTTTTTGATAAGAAAATTGAGAAAAACATCATATAGAAGGACAAGGAACCATTCAACACACAAAGAGGACCAACCCCTTTTCCTGAAGCATTGAAAGACTTGAGCAAAAAAGAGAGACAACGAAATGTTAGAAACTTTTAGCAAGTGTGAGGTAAACATTCCTATGCTTAACTTGATTAAATATGTACCTCGTTATGCTAAATTCTTGAAGGAACTCTGCACCATCAAAAGGAGGCAGAAGTTGAAGGGTGAGAAAAAGATCAGAATGAGTGAGCAAGTTTCTGCTATTTTTCAGCAGCAACTACCCAAAACGTGTGTTGATCCAAGTATGTTCACAATACCTTGTACCATAGGGGAGGTAAAAATAGCCAAATCCATGCTAGACTTAGGAGCTTCATGTCATGCCTGCTGCACTTTATGATTTATTGGACTTAGGGTCATTACAAGAAATCAAAGTGGTTATTCGGCTAGCAGATAGATCCAATGCATTCCCTAAAGGTTTAGTTGAAGATGTGCTTATCATGGTTGATTCTTTAATTTTTCCTGTTGACTTTTATGTTTTGGATATAGAGGTAGACAAGACCTCAACGCTTGTGTTGCTAGGCAAGCCTTTCCTCAAAATAGCAAGCACCGGGATAGATGTTTCCATAGGATGTCTGACCATGGAATTTGATGGAGAAAAGGTAGAATTTAATATCAATGAGGCAATGATATATCCACCAGAAGACTATGAAGTTTTTGCAGTTGATCTAGCTGAATTATGGAGTGATGAAACTATGAAAGTGGAATCTGCAGACCCTTTACAAATTGTACTAACAGAATTCATTTTCTGCCAAGATTTTTCTAGTATTCTATTAGCTAATCTACAGGAACAAGTAGCTCATCTGGTGCAACTTCCAGTTGCAGTCTATGGAAGAAGAATTTTTCCTTGGGAGCTACCAGGAGACAAGCTCATTCCTTCAGTACATAAGGCTTCAGAGGTAGAACTAAAACCTCTTCCAAATCATCTTAGGTACAAATACTTGGGAAAAAATGAGACATTACCTGTGATTATCTGTAACAAACTAACCAATTTGCAGAAGGAACAGTTGTTGTCTGTTTTGAAGGAAAATCAAACAGTTATTGGCTGGACTATAGCTGATATCAAAGGCATTAGTCCTACCATATGTCAGCACCGAATCCTCATGGAAGATGGAGCAACAGCAGTTAAGCAACCTCAAATAATTCTTAACCCCCCCTGATGGAAGTTGTGAAGAAAGAGGTGCCAAAAAAGATGCAATGAAACTAATATTGAATTTAATTCTAAAAAATATCATTTCATGGTAGAACAAGGCATTGTTTTAGGTCATATAGTTTCTGCTAGAGGAATAGAGGTAGATCAATCTAAGATAGAGGTTATAACATATTTACCTTACCCAACTAACCTCAAAGAAGTAAGATCTGTTATAGGACATGCAGGGTTCTACAGGCGTTTTATCGAAGATTTTTCCAAGATAGCAGCCCCTCTCTGTAGATTGCTATAGAAAGAGGTGAGTTTTGAGTTTGATGAGTCATGCAACAAGGCATTTCTGGAGTTGAAGAACCACCTCACAACAGCACCAGTTATAAGATCTCCAAACTGGAAAATTCCCTTTGAAATCATGTGTGATGCAAGTGATTTTGCAGTAGGTGATGTGCTTGGACAGAAGATACGAAGAGCTAGCCATGTCATCCGCTATGCCTCTATGACCTTAAGTGAGGCTCGGAAAAATTACACTACAACTGAGAAAGAAATGCTATCAATTGTTTTTGCACTTAATTTTGTTCTTATTTGCTTGGTTCTAAAGTAGTTGTTTATTCCGATCATGCAGCTATCACGTACTTAATGGCAAAGGAGTCAAGACCAAGGCTTATCAGGTGGATATTACTGATGAGTGAATTTGACTTATTTTTAAATGCCAAATTCATATATATATATATATATATATATATATAGGTTTACATAAAACCAAAACAAGAACAAATAGCAAATATATACGAGTCGCAGACTAGATATCATAGTCTGCAAGTGAGTCTGCTAGCTCACAACAAAAAAAACTTGGCCTCTTTCCAGATGAAAAACTATTCACCATGTCCAAAACTCAACCCTGGTATGGAAAGATTGTGAATTTCTTGGCCACTGGTGAGTTTCCTCTCCACTTCACGAAAAATCATAAAGATAGACTAAGATTTCTATCTAAATCTTATGTGTGGGATGATCCTTATTTATGGAAGCATTGTGAGGATTCTATCATTCGTAGATGTTCGAATGATTCTAAAATCTCCTCAGTTCTTGCATTTTATCATGATTCTGCATGTGGAGGCCATTTTGACCCAGTAGCACTGCTAGGAAAATCTTGGATTCAGGTTTCTACTGGCCTCGTATTTTTAGAGATTCCTATGCATATGTTAAAACTTGTGACAAGTGTCAAAGAATAGAAAGTAGAAAAAATGAGATGCTACAAACATCCATCTTTTTATGTGAATTTTTTTATGTTTGGGGTATTGATTTCATGGGACCTTTTCCTAGTTCAAATCAAAATCTATACGTTCTTTTAGCTGTTGATTATGTTTCAAAATAGGTGGAAGCACTGGCCACCAGGACTAATGAATCCAAAGTTGTAGTTCATTTTCGCAGGTCATAGATCTTTTGCAAGTTTGGTATGCCTAAGCACCTGCTAAGTAATAGAGGGGCCCATTTTTGCAACAGGACAATAGCTTCTCTACTTAAGAAGTTTGGAGTAGGACATAAGGTGTCAACCTCCTACCACCCACAGACAAATGGCCAAGCTGAGGTAACTAACATAGAGATCAAGGTCATTCTTGCAAAAATAGTGAATCCTAGCAAAAAGGATTGGAACATGAGGTTACCTGAAGCATTATGGGACTACAGAAAAGCCTATAAAACACCCATAAGCATGTCACCTTAAAGATTGGTTTTGGGAAAAACTGTCATTCGCCAGTTCAGTTGGAATCAAGCTCACTGGGCAGTAAAGCAGCTAAACATGAGCATTGAGGGAGAAGAGTTGAACAGGAAGTTGCGTCTACAAGAACTAGCAGAGATGAGTCTTGAATCATATGAGAACACATCCATCTACAAGGAAAGAGCCAAGGCTATCCATGACAAGTTGATAGCAAGAAAGGAATTCTCAGTCCATGATCAAGTCTTGCTATACCAAAATAAGCTCAAGCTATTCTCAGAAAAGTTGCAATCAAGATGGAGAGGTCTGTACACAGTAGCAGAAACTTTTCCTCATGGAGCCATAAGCATTTTTTAGCATGACCCAAACAAGACCTTCAATATCAATGGCCATCAGTTGAAACCTTACAGGGGCAATCCACCTGAACACAAGGCAGTGGTTCTGATGCTTCAGGACCCTATCAATGAAGGATAAAACTTAAGAGGCGTCTAGCTAAGACGTTTAAACTAGTGCTTAATGGGAGGCAACCCACTGTTTCTTTGTTTTCTTTGAATTTGGTTCATTTCTTTTTCATGTTCTCCTTTAATTCTTGATCAGATGAATGATGCATATATCCTTTTGCAGATCTTGCTGAGAAAACACCAAAATTATGAAGTTTTAACAGTTCCACGGCAATCTTTCTTTGTTCTCTGCAAAACTAGGCCACATTCAAAGTAAGCCTTCCTCTTTCTTTTGTCTGGTTTTGCAGCTGAAACTACCATAGCCATGGACTGTTCTCCTACCCCAAAAACTACACCCATTGATATTGCATCCTAAAACACAAATTCCAACCATCCCAACAACCCACAAACAGCTTTGAAAATCAACCTAGTTTTTGTACCACACACATTTCACCCTTACTTACACCATTACACAATTTTTTTCTCCTTCCAGTCATCTTAAAGATTTTCACTATTGTGCATCATTTATGTATTTTAGGAGAGGGATTGACAGTGAGATGTACTCTTAACTAAGTGTGTGGGATCCATACTAGATTCAGTTGATTATGCTTTAATTCTGGGGATTGAGATCAGGTGAAAAATTTGAGAGATTTGGGGATTAGGGCAAAATTAAGGCATGTCAAATTGGGGAATCCAAATTTGGCAAACCAAATTTTCAAGGGAGTGAATTGCAAATTTTGTATGTTGGGTAGTGGGGTGAAAAATGAAAATTTTGAGAGTTGACTTTGGGATGAGACTTGGGAATTAGGGTTCCATTTGGGAATTTTTGAAGATCGAGGAAATTGTAAAGATGATCGTCTGGCATCTGACTTTTGTTGTATCTGATAATAATAACAATAACAATAATAATAATAATAATAATAATAATAAATAAATAAAAGTTTAACCTCAGCATGGTTCTAGACCATGGCAAGAAATAAGGAGGTTAGAAAAAAAATTGAGAAGAAAGAAAGAGTGAAGCTTGGATGAAAACCTTTTTAAGAATTCAAGGCAAAAGTGAGGATATGTTCTTCTAATCTTTTCCCTGAAGGTACAAGGGTGAGTAAGTAAGTTTTCATGGGCTAGGTTGCTTTGGTTCATTTTGAGAAGGAGAGTTCTAGATGAGATAGGTAGAAATCCTTACCTTAGGTTGAAGTTCTGAGGTCATTTCTTTGCTTATATATGGTGAATGGTAAGGTAAGATATGGTTCTTGGTAATTTTCCAAAACTTGTCTTAATGAGGGAGCAACAGTTGATCAGTGTGGGGGATTAGGACCTTATAGCTTCTCCACTGACAGGGAGTGCCTCTAAAAAAATTTGTGCAAGGGCTGCACCTTTTCTTGCCTTTATTCTTTTCATTTTTTTCCTTCTTTTTGAATTTTCTTTTTACTATATTTCTATGGTCAAAAATCTGATCTCTTATGATTTTTCTTAGGGACAAGCAAAAAGCAAGTGTGGGGGATTTGATAGAGCATTTGTAAAGCATGCTAATGATGCATGGGTTGCATTTATTGCTTCATTATGTAATGTTTTAGATAGGATCATTGCACCCTTGTATGGTCCGGAGAATTCAGCTAAAATGGCTACATTACTCACTATTCAAGGGTGCCACCATCGAGTTGCAAGTTTTAAGAAGAGGAGGATCAAATGCAACAAGAGAAGAAAGAAGAAGAACATCAAGTGCTCTTGCTCCAAAGTTCAAAACAATTCTTGCTCTTGCTGATTCTAATGATCAAAACACAAACTCAGGGCCATTATAATCCAAGGAATGACGATCTAAACCAAGTTGACCACGATCAAAAGCTTAAAACAAGAAAGCAGCAAGTTCATTCTGCAGAAAAATAGGAAACACGTAGCAGAGGCGAACTGATCGTGAAGCATTTTCCAGGATCAATCAAAAGTGCATCAAAGTGATTTAGCTTGAACCACTTGAAGCCAAATGTTCACATGCAACTCAGGTATACACTGAAGCTCTGATGCATTGATTTCAGCTGACCATAATCTCAGGAAAAATTCTGGAAGTAGACAGTTTTTCTGGTTTGATGAAGATCACAAATTTTTCTACAAGTCTATTAGGAGTTTCCCTGCACGTGCTGCTATACATCTTACAGATAAAGACATACATGCCATGTTTAAGGAAATCTAGAGCAAGATTGGTTTCAAAACAAATTTGAAACAACTCTCTTATCCATGGTCCAACAAATCCCTATTTTCAAGGGATCTGTTATCTTTGCTATTTCATATGTTTTGACCAGTTGTTGGTGTATAAAGGGTAGAAACAAATTCGAGCAAGGGATAGAAAAGCATTGTACTTTCCATTCAAAATTTCAGTAATAAAAAGGTTTTGAAAATCTGCAGCAAGGTTGAACAGATGACTGTTTTTGCTGAAACATTGCTGTTTTTCCCAATTATGCTCGGTTAAATCCATCATTCTTCTGCTGATCTGCAAGTTCTGAGGGTGCCTTGAAGGATTGGTGAGGTGCAGCTCCAAATGCAAGGTAATGGTATTAGTTTTAAGTTTTTAGATACACATTCATGTTTCATTTCTTGTTGACTTGGATTGGTCATCTAACCAAATAAGAATTAAACCAATAGCTAGTAAGGACTTGGGGGTCCTACTAGTTCACTTAAACCTTATAGGATAGCAGCTTTAACCATCAAATGAGGTGGTGAGTCTATTTCTTAGTTAAGGTGACCTAAAACTAAAGTGTAGATGAAGGATTATTGGGTTAGATCTCTTAGATTCACACTTTTAATGAGCTTTTATGACCTTAATGCTGCTCTAATAGTTGAGTTAGAAGATTGATGAACCGGTTAGAAAGTCAGGATTACAGTTAGGAAAGTAGTAGGTGGAAAACTACAAATTAAGTACCATCAAACTGTCTAAATGAGCACCTATGACCCTTTTGCTTCCTAGGCTACTTTTCATGGGCTAAAGGTCAGCAGAAGTATGTTTCTCATTTGATATTTCATCCAAATTTCATCCTTGAATCTTTGTTTTTAGTTTCATCATTTATTTGCAACAAACTTCCCCCAATTTTCTTAATTTTTTGCAGCAACAAATCAGAACAAGGACATGAAACACACACCTCCTTTCTCTGTGGATTCGACCGTGTGCTCTTCACTTGCTACCCCTTTAGCTTGTGTAGTATGATTCAGAATAACCTTGAGCTATTTTTTTTGCCATGGCACTTAAGAAAATAAGCCATCAGTGGGATCCGAAGCTGCAAAGGCAAATGCTAGATGAATCACCGAAAAGCAGCAGCGTCTGTCAAAATTATTGCTAAAAGAGTTGGGTTTTACTTTTTAGAATTTCTTTATTTCCTGAGAATGGATTTCTTCTCCGACAGTGACGATGAGAAAGCGGTGGAGGAGCTTCTTTCCCAGGCGACGGAGATAGCAGTTCTTGAGCAAGAGGCGGCGATCAATAGCGCTTGTTTCAATGATTTTAGTTTACCTTATCAACTTCAAACCCACTTTCAGAAGCACAAATCTCTACCACCCCAAAACCT
>JAOWBN010021702.1:0-10612 GCA_028565015.1 Pinguicula moranensis
GCACATGGGCTATGATTCGGAACAACCGTAGCTTCCCAGTTTCTAAGGGTTAGTCCTATGAATTGAATAATGCATCTTTGCTTAGACGATTTCATGATGGTTTTGTGTGATTTACACTCATTTAGGTAGGATCTAATGGTTTTATGGGATGATTTATGCTTTGATAGTGTTTTGTGTGCAGGTAATGATTATTGGATGAAATTGGCAATTTTCGAGGGAGGCACGAGCAGAATTTTCAGTGATTAACGTCCAACTTCAAAAAAAATCAGAAATTGAGCTAGGAGTGTCTGATATGGACGTACAAGATACGCATGAAAATCTTGGACGACACACTACAACTTCCATGAAAAACACGTTTACATATTCAGATTCAAAAGTGGACAAAATCGAGCTTAAACTTCAGTTAACAAAACTGTCTAGTAACTAATCTATTTTGCGCAGTCTAGGTTGGTGGGCCATAAGTAAATATCCAAATATCAGATTGGGGCGTCCTATATACCAATGGAAAACCCAAGCAATGTATCACATCTATGTAGAAGAAGCTTGCTTGTATTTCGTCCCAAAAATAGGCTAAGTATTGCACTGAAGTTGGTAACAAGAAATTGTCCAGGTTCAATGCATCAACAAATGCCAAAGATTTCGAATTGGATCCAGATAAACATGAACCAACTTGATGATCTGATCAAAGATAGCATTTATGGTCTTACATATCCAAAGACTTGAGAAGGAAGTTGAAGATTGACATCAAAAGCCTAAAATTTAGGGTTTAGTTATTATTTAGATTTATTTTTGGTAACATGTGGTATTCGACTATTGTCGTAACCGACTAATCCACAGGGACCAATACCAAGCAACCCCCCAGTACAAATCGGGCCAAACTCGGGCTAAAGCGGAGTATGTTCAGACCCGCGGTCGTGGCCCTGACACATTGTTAACCCCAATAGGTTAGGAAGGATTCGAACTCCTGACCTCTAGGAAAGCCTTGTGGTCAGGCTTTCCCCCACTGGGACAATACTGATTATTATTTAGACTTTATCTTCAAATTGTATTGAAATTCTCATTTTTATCACCTAGTGGTGGTTGAAATCAATAAATAGAAGTCAGTGTACGTAGTACAGGAGGGAGTTTGAGTGGTGGTTGAATTTTAGGCTCCCTTCCTTAGTTTTGGTTGAGTTCTTGTTGGAAAATTCATACGGTTTTGTAATTTTTTAAGGAAAAATTCAGAATAAATTCTTTTTTGACTTCTTTTGATCCAAACATGGCATACTCTTTTAGAATTCTCATGGCGTAATCATCGACGATGCAAGGCAATGAATTTGTTCACTCCTAACGTGGAGTAGGGTGATTGTGTCGCATATTGTTCGAATTTTATATTCTTTGCAGTTTTGGATTTTATGATACATATTCTACACTAATGTTTCGATTTTCAACTTGCAGGTTTTGTACGCGTCAAGACATGCTTGTTCAAGTCGAAGACTGATTTGTCTCTTTAGCTACGAAATTGGGAGCATACTTAATCTAAAAAGTCTTGAATCTTTCTTTGAAAAAAGGAGTTCTTAGGGGGGGATTATGGCGTTTATGTGCTTAGGAGTTGTACTAAAATTTATAACACATCTTATTAGAAGTTTAGTATAACGAGAATGAATTTATATACTATGTGTTCAGCATACTATAGATTTATAATTTTAATTACATGTTCAGTGTGTTAGAGTAAAAAAATTATTACTTTCCTATTAGTATTAAATCAAACTAGGTACTTTAATTTGATCTTGTATGTTTTAGCCACCCAAAATGTGTTAAAAGTATTTTTTTCTCATTAAATTTCAACAAAATCCGTGTGTGTTTTCTTTCTTACCGTAGTTCAATTTATTTCTGCATTTAATTTTTTAATTTTTTAATTTTGTCTTATAATTTTGTGCATGTTGTTAGAGTTAACGAGTTTGCGTGCTAAGAGTCTAATTTGTCTCCTTGTGGTTTGACCCTTTTATTGCCATAATTGACGTCATTCTCTTGCGGTTTATAGTGATTTTAGAATATTTTTACTTGTTTTGTAATTATTTGCACATTGATTATGTATCTTAAGATGTGCATCAGTTAGTTTGTGGTAGCTTGTAGTATGCCTCAGCCAAAGTCCTTACCCATGAGTTGGACATGGGCGGACACATGGTTCTTCTCTTTCGGACATGCCTGGGCACCGTTGGTTCAGTTTTGGACCAAGACAAAGTCAGTCCTTAAAGAGGTAGCACGAGCTACTCTTTTTGCATCATGGAAACAACCTTGAGTTCGAAACTTGTGGGTTGAGCAACGATGGCCTTAGGCTATAAATGGCTCAATCAACCCTCGTTCTTTTCATTCAAGTATTGAGAGTACTTCAATAAAATCATAAACTTTCAACGATTTGAGTCATTCCTTGAGTTTTTGTCCGACACAATCTTTCGAGTGTCATACTTATATCCGTGAGCGCTTGTATCATAATTCTAGCCCGTCATCAGAAGGCTCATTTAGGAATTGTTTGTTGCATTATTTTATGGATTCATTAGGGGCCAGTATGGGTGGGATAAGGACTCCCATGTTGCCATAATGGCCCAGAGGAAGCTGGGGCGTTATACAAATAACTTAGCGTACAAATACAAATCCTCTACAACATCACCACATAATTCGCAACCAAAGACACCATAGATTTAGCAACCATTATCACCATCTTAGTAACTTAGCTTAACCAATGTCAGCACAAATCTCACATCAATCTCCCCACAAGTACTCTCGTGATTTACCTCTTTGGAGGAACTACTGAAGATCAATTCCAAACCTGAAAGTTTTTTTGAACCATTGTTGATACTCTATATAGGTCTAAGTAAAAATATATAATTGCGCTTCTCTAGATCTAGGGCCATGCATTTTACTTACGTATACTAGAAAACATATCATGTAAATTCGAGTACATATTAGTGAAACATATGAAGCATAGAAACATATAACCCTTGAACATATACCTTCTTTTGTGGTTGCTTATTTCTACTCCATTCTACTTTTGGCAATGTTCTTCGTCCTTACTTTCACCAGCTTGCTCTACGCCTCATCACAACCACTTTATGTTCTTTTCGTGACGAAGTCTTTACATGAGAGTGCCTTGGCTCTTCAAACACCCCATCTTGTTGTGCTTTGCATGACAAAAGAGAGTGAATAACAGGCTGACCCACATTAGTTGGTATTGCTAGAGAACAACCAACGACAAGTGACGAAGCCTGTAAGTGTCTGGACATAAGAGCGAGGTTGTCACACATAGCTTTTGAGATTCTTTTTCAATCTATTTATCATGTTATTATTACACTTATTTATAGTACAAGACGGGGGACAAGTGTGATTAGTTGTCAAATATGGCAACTAATCTGGACTCTAAGTTGCCATATTTAGCATTCTAGGTTGCCATATTTAACATGTGAAGTTGCTATGTTTTAATAGTCTAACACTCTCCTCAAGTGGAATTGGAGGATCTTTATTTCCTAACTTGCTCAGAGTATTTGAGAACACCTGTTTGATAACTGCCTTTGTAAGAATATCAGTTGGTTGATCTTCTGATCTTACAAATGGAAGACAAAGAATACCCTCTTCAAGCTTTTCTTTGATGAAGTGTAGGTCTACCTCAACGTGCTTTGTTCGATCATGCTGAACTGGATTTTCAGATATGCTAATAGTTGCTTTATTATCATAATTTAGAGGACATTCTCCACTTACCGGTTGACCCAACTCGAGTAGTAACTTTCGTGACCATAAGATTTCAATCAATGCTTGTACAATACCTCTGAATTCAGCCTCTGCACTTGATAGGGCTACTACCTTTTGTTTCTTACTTTTCCAAGTCAGAAGATTGCCCCCAACCATCATAAAGTATCCAGCTATACATCGTCTGTCAATCGATTTACCTGCCCAATCAGCATCTGTGAATCCTTCAATCTTTAAATGGCCATTGTTCGAGAAGCGAATTCCTCGTCCTGATGTACCTTTCAAATAGCGTACTATTCAAAGTGCAGCTTCCATGTGATCAGACTATGGGTTGTGCATGAACTGGCTAATTACCCCAACTGCATAAGCTATATCAGGTCGAGTGTGTGCTAAATAAATGAGTTTTCCTACCAGATGTTGATATCGATTCTGGTCGGCAGACTCAGCTCCTTCTTTGATTTGTAATTTCTGATTCAGTATTGTTGGTGTATCAACTGGTTTGCATTCTAGAAACCCTGTTTCAGCGAGAAGATCAAGTATATACTTTCGTTGGGAGATGAAAATTCCCCCTTTCGTTCTTTGGACCTCTATTCCCAAGAAGTATTTTAATTCGGCCAAATCCTTCATTTCAAACTCAGTAAACAAATTTTTTCGTAGTTCTCCAATCTCCTTTGAATCGCTACAGGTAATCACCATGCCATCCACATAAATAATCAGACAAGTGATCAACTCTCGTCTTCTCTTGATAAACAAAGTATGATCTGAGTTGCTCTGTTTATATCCATATTTTTTCATCACAAGAGTAAACCTGCCGAACCAAGCTCGGGGTGACTGCTTTAACCCATATAAAGCCTTTTTTAATCTGCACACATGATTCTTATGAAAACCGGCGGAGAACCCAGGTGGTGGCTCCATGTGTACTTCTTCTTTTAGATCTTCATGAAGAAAAGCATTTTTTACATCAAACTGATGAAGAGGCCAATCTTGATTTGCTGCTACAGAAAATAATACTCGAATTGTGTCAATTTTGGCAACTGGAGAGAATGTCTCAGAATAATCAACCTCATATGTTTGAGTGTATCCTATTGCCACCAATCTCGCTTTGTACCTCTCTATTGATCCATCAGCCTTTATTTTTATTGCAAACACCCACCTACATCCAACATGCCGCTTTCCTTCAGGTAGTTGACATACAATCCATGTCTTATTTTTGTCTAGAGCAGCCATTTCGAGTTCCATTGCTTTCCGCCACTCATAGTTTTGTAAAGCTTATTGAGCTGTGTGTGGTAATTCTTCTGAATATAGAGCCGCGGAAAAGGCAGTACCAGTACTTCCCCTAATCATGTTAACTATAGGATAACGTGATGACCGAAATAAATGTTCAGGTTCATACCGTTAGGGGGAACAACCCTTGTGCTTCTCGGTGGTAACTCACGCCTTGGTTGTATATTTGCCGGAGGAATATCTGTTTCATCAGAGTCAACAGATTCGACCACAGTGTCAAGTAATGGTAACGAATTATGTGTACTGACCTGATGGATATCAAAGTGGGGAGGGTTGGCATCTGTAGCAGTGCCTGTACTAGGTCGTCAGAAGTTGACCATGTGGTGCTAGCTGGATCCTGTGGAATATCCTTTGACTGAGATATAGTGGGCTCAGGAGAAATGTTAACCAGCCAACTCAACGGATCATGATCATTAGACTTGCCCCCTTGAACGTTAGGTTGGGTGAAGTAATATTCGGTTTCAAGGAAATCACAATCCATAGATATGAACAAGCGACGAGACACAGGATCAAAACACTTGTAACCTTTCTTATGATGACCATACCCAAGGAAAACACACTTGATGGCACATGGATCTAGTTTAGTGCGATCAACTTTAGGTATATGAACAAAAACGGAACACCCGAACACGCAAGGTTGGAGAGTTAAAATTTCAGGAATCGGGAGTAGGGTCTTAATAGTCTGAAGAGGAGTTTTCAGATCAAGAACTTTTGTAGGAAGACGATTGACAAGATAGACAGCTGTAGAAACAACATCAGGCCAAAAAGTCTTTGGGACGTGGGACTCGATCAGAAGAGCACGAGACATTTCCAAAATAATTCGATTTTTTTGCTCAACAACCCCGTTTTGTTGAGGAGTATGAGCACATGTAGTCTGATGAATAAGTCATTTATCTCTGAAGAATTGTTTCATGGATTGATTGACATACTCCCCGCCATTATCAGACCTAAGGATTTGTATCTGACAGTTGAATTGAGTTAAGATCACAGTATGGAATTCAAAGAACCTTTGTGGAACCTCAGATTTTTGTTTTAGAAAATATACCCATGTTAACCGAGTGCAATCATCAATGAATAAAACAAAGTAACGTACACCATCAGAACATAAACTAGGAGTACACCCCCAAACATCAGAGTGAATTAATGAAAAAGCACTTGAAGAACGAGTATTTGATACTGGATAAGAACTTTTATGACTTTTAGCCAAAACACATGTATCACATTTCGGTAAGGTATTATTCCGGAAAAACTGAGGAAACAAAAGCTTAAGATAACCAGTGGAGGGATGTCCAAGTCGCCTGTGCCACAACCAAGCCTGCCTATTGACTGTCCCACGAGCCATCATACAAGTTCCTTGTTGGACCAGCTGATCGACATAGTACAGACCACCATGTTCAATGCCACGCCCAATGATCTCCCCCGTCCTGATATCCTGCAATAAGCAAAATGTCGGGTACATAAAAAACAACACAATTCAACTCTTTTGTTACATGACTGATAGAAAGCAATTTGCAAGATAGGGCAGGAACATATAAGCAGTTAGGTAGAGTAATATTTGGAGACAAATTAATAATGTCGGCACCCTGAACTGCAGTAAGCTCCCCATTAACCGTCTGAATTATTTTCCGGATAGGGACTGTAGATTTGCAAATATCCCGCATGCCATTCGTCATAGTATCAGTTGCACCACTATCAAAGATCCAAGGTTTAAATTGAGAATTAGCATGATTTTGTGCACTACAGGCCATGACAGTAGAAATATTGAAGCAGTCGGGTCGAAAAACCTGTGGATTTGACATTTCCAATAACTTCAGGGGCAATTTTGCAATAGTAGAACTCTGTTGGGTGGAAAACGTAACAGTACCAAACTCGTGGGGACTGTTATGTGATATTAGAACTATCCGGTGGCCACCGCATAATATCGGAGAAATCAGAGGGTACCGGTGCAATTTCTGAGGGACTACTTTGCAATAAGTCGAAAAACTTTGGATTAGACAGCAAGGGCTATTTTTCAAAGCCATTACCTTCGATCGGGAAATTTTTCCCAACGAAATCTATCTCGACTTTATTACCTGTCAACTGGTGGTCGCCGGAATTGTTGAGCAATCCATTGTGTGCGGCGGTTATCCCACCAAACCCGAGCTCAGGGACATCGCCGTCGCCGTGGGTGGAGGCAGAGGCAGCCATGTAGTTGCCCACGGCGCAGGCGGCGGTGATGGGAGCAGTAGGTTTTGTCCCGCGCTTCTTGACGTCAGGCCACCACCAATCAGGGTACCCGACCCGCTTGAAACAACCCGCAATTATGTCTCCAGCTTTCTTACAATCAGTACACCAAATGGTGGATTTGTCCACCAGTCCAGAATCCTTTTGAGTGGATTTGAGCTTCCCTCTATCGGATTTGCCTTTGACCGCAAGGTTTCTACCACTGTCCAGTGATGAATCTTTAGATTTTGCTCCAAAAATTCCGATCTGAGCCGCTTCTCGATGCACGGTTGCGCACGTGGTTTCAGCTGAGGGCAGAGGCGATGCCTTGAGCAATTCACGCCGAACAACATCAAAATCATCATTTATCCCGGACAGAAAGTGGAACAATCGTGTCTCCTGTCGGAGCCTATTGAAAGTGGCAATATTGGGCGCGCTCGTCATTGGATTAGGTTGTCTCCTTTCAATTTCACGCCGTATTCTTTGTAGTGTGCTAAATAATTGCTCTAATGTGCCATCTCCCTGCTTTTGGATGCTAGCACGGACCGAAAGATCATATATTTGGAGTGTGTCGCCGCCGCTGCCGTAAGTGGTGGCGAGACCGCTCCAGAGTTTGTGGGCTGTAGGGTATTCCGAAAAGTATGTCTTGAGGTCGTGGTCCATATTGTGAAAAATCCAGGAACAAACGGTCAAATCCATTTGTTCCCACTGAGGAAATGCTGGATCCGTGGCGAAAGGTGGTGGAGGAGTGCCCGTGATGTGACTGAAGCGGCCTCGACATCACCACTTTCATCAATATTTCCCACAGTGAGTAATTGTCTTTGGTGAGTTTGAAATCTATTTCAACAGATTGAATAGATTCCGATGGATGGATTTGTCTGAGCAAATTTGAAACTTGCTCAGATATGATTTCGGATGCTTGTTGTAGCCCCTCACGGCCAACTGCTGAAGGGACTTCTCCGGTGGCAGCCGTAAGAGGCAGGTAGATGGCATCCGCATAATTACTTAGTTCTCCCGTCATGATTTATGGCAGGAAGAGGTAAGGGTTTGGTAGATATGAACAAGGAATCAGTTTGATCTCCTCGCTCTGATACCAAGATAGTTTTTGTATCAAATATCTTTAGAGTTTTTATTCGATATATTTCTTGAATTCTCATTACACAGATTTATAATACATGAGGGTGACAACGTGAGTAATGGAGAGATAATGGATAAGGTATGATCCCTTAAATCTAGGAATCACTACCTTTTACATTGATTATGATTTATCCACAATCTTATCTATTTTGACTATGCTTACATATTTTGACTATGCTAACAGAGAAGCCCATCCAACCCAAACTTTCTCAACCCTGCCTTGTCTTGTTCATACATAGAAATTCCATTAAGGCGCCTTTCTTCCATCTCTTCCCACAATTGCATCCCTTTCTCGATGCTATCCTCAGTCTTGTTATAGAGCTCCAAGACCCAAGTCGATTGCCTGATCTCTAAGTCGCAGCTTCTTCCAACCAAGAAAGTTTTGCTTGCTCAAATTGCTGGAGGCCAAGTGCTAGGAGCCCTTCGTAAAAATCTGGCTTGACTTTTACCCTCAGACCTGCCTTTTCATATTCTTTTTGAGCCCAATCATAAGAAACTTCAACTTGCATCAGCGAGGATTTAGCCGAACTATCTTCACCGAGGGAAAACCTCTTTCTTGCCTTAGACAAGTGGACATTTCTCCAATTAAACAAGGCTAACGCAACCATCTCCTGGAACTTAGTTGCAGCCATATCAAACAGATCTTGTGCATCTTCACTTGTAACAGTATCTTCCATAGCTTCGGAATATAGTTTGATTCCAGCTTCATGAAGATCCAAATAATAATCACATTCAAACACAACATGGTTCTTGGATAGCCTCTCGAAATGAATGATCCAATCTTCCGCATAAGAAAGCTCTTTGTGAGAGTTGACATTACCTGTATCCAGTGATGTTTTCTCAGTGTTCCTGTTGTTCTTCTTCAATACCAATCCCCTCGCAAAGAGGTTCTTTATCAGGACTAACTTCCACAATATACAACCGCAAATAAACTTGACTATCAGCTAATCCCTCAGCTACCCTCAGCTCATCAGTTGTAGTGATGGTTAAAAATTCGCCTTCTTGGTCTTTATACAGTTATTATACTTGATGAGAACGCCCTACAAACTAGAGACGGGAAGCCCCGACCCAACCCGCCATGCCCGGGTCCCAAAATATTGAACCCGGGCCCTTGACACCGGTCTGCCCTCCGTGCCAACCTCCATTTTTTTGTTGGGTCCAATACACTTCCGGTACGGTTCTGACACAATTAAACCGTCGATTTTGATCCTGCAGTTCGTTTTAATTTTTTTTATTTTGAAATATTTTTTTTTTCACATGCTAAAAAATAATATTTCCAAAAAAATTTGTATAAAAATTGTTCGTGTTAGGGTTTATAAGTTTTGATTTTATAAATTTAAAGTTTATAAGTTTATATAAAACTTATATAGTATTTTTTCGATTTTATTTTAAACCTACAAAAAAATAATATTACAAATACATGGGGCGTACTCCAAAGCTAGTTTATTACATGATTATAAACAAGCAAACAAAAACATAACCATAGATGTAAAATTCAATCAGATAAATTTTTAATAAATAATGGTCTTATAAATTGAATAAAGTTTATAAATTATAAACTTTATATAAACTAAAAATATAATATAAGAGGGATTGGGCTTAACTATATATGTTAACATTTATAGTTAAGTTGCCTACGCATCATTTATGTTTTTATACATAAATGAATCAAAGCCCCACATAGTTCTCTTGCATTGCTTACCTAATGGAGAACCGACAACGTTCGACCCCTCATCGTTATTTGGACTCGTACTGCTCGCGATGCCATATCCGGATCCCCGGTATCGAATGCATCTTCTTCGCCATATTTTGTATGTTCTCGTGTTCTGCGCGAAGCAGCTATCCAATCATTCAGGCATGCTTGATATTCTAAGTTGAGCTGATTAAGGTTTGAACGTCGGTCGTCTAAAATATAGCCTCCCTTGCTAAAGGCTTGTTCGACGGCCACTGTAGAAATCGGACATACTAGAACTTCCTTCGCAATCATCAATAAAATTGAAAAATCTTTGGCTTTGCTCCTCTACCAAAAAAGAATGTCGAAATCCCAGTATGAGCCATAGTCATCATCTGTCTGAGCAATCTCAAAGGTAGTCGTTAGATAACTGTCGAGTTCCACATTAGTAGAACTTGATGAAGACTTGGGGGCGTTTTGTACAGTTTTCTTATGCTTATAATTGGTTTATAAATACTTTTTTTCAAAAAATGAAGAGTTATTTTTTGAAAAAAGGTGCTTATAAGCCAATTATAATTTTAAGAAGGCTGCGCA
>JAOWBN010021713.1:0-10611 GCA_028565015.1 Pinguicula moranensis
TTCCGTTTTGCGACCCAGGTGGGTATCGATCCCTGGACCTCACATTTGTGAAGTGTAGTTCTCACCACTTGAACTACGAGGCTTGATTATTGAATAAACATACTTAACATAATTTAATACAAGAAGGTTATTCTATACGTTTACTAATCCTAAAAAAATTATTTACATTCTTAAAAGGAATTTGGGGCCTAAAATTTGTTTGGGCTCCCCCCATTTTTTTTTAGCCCGACCTAATATTTTTTTTCTTTTCTAAATTCAACTTTACTTATTTTTCTTTTCTAAATTCAACTTTACTTATAGCCATTCTATTATAATGATATACTTCAACAACCCTACTTCCTCTTTGTATCTTTTTCTTTTATAAGTACTTCCTCTTTGTATCACCCCCACCCAAACAAAACCTGGCTGATTACTTCTCGGAGATGGAACCAAATTTTGTTATTTTATGATTTTGTGATGAAACTATTTACTTGGCTCATGGGCGGATTGAGGTAGCCTGACCCTCCCTAGGTTTATGAACCTATCAACTCATCACAGATTGAAAGAAACAACATCAACAAGAAATGAGGAGACAGAACACAAAATAAGGAAGCCTACATTGATTACTTGACTGATACAATTCTCATCCTGTAAATTATGTTATAGGAACTAGGAAATAGTTGTAAACTTCTTGTTATAAATATATTGTGGTACAAAGAATACAATCAAGAAATTCATTCAACTCTCAACTCTTATATGGTATCAGAACTTTCTTGATCCAAAGAACTAGTGATTTTTCCCCGCTAAAATTCGATGGCCTCCTCTGTAGCACTGGGCAACAACAATGCACCCACACTCCCCAATCCAAGTAAGCCAAATACTCCCCTCACAGTCCTCAATATTGCCCCATCCTCCATTGTCAAGCTCTCAACTACAAATTACCTTTCTTGGAAGTTTCAATTCGAAGTCATTCTCATTGGCTATGGACTGGAGGGATACAGAAATGGCCCAATCCGTGAACCAGCAGAAACTATTACCACAGCTAGCGTTGATGCTCCAAATCTAGCATGCAATACTTGGCTTCGCCAAGACAAACTGATTTTCAGTGCCATTTTTGGCTTCATGTCGTCTACAATGGCACAAAATCTCAATCGTGCAACCACATCTCGTGAGGCTTGGCTAACACTTGCAGAAATCTATGCCAAATCCAGCCGAGGACACATTAAGCAAATCAAAGACCAACTCAAGAACCCGTCTCAAGGGACACGTACCATCACTAAGTATATGCAGTTCCTCCGTGGACGAGCTGATCACGTAGCCCTTCTTGGCAAGCCCATCGATGATGAGGACCTAATTTAGAAGGCTCTCGATGGCCTTGACCCTGCCTACAAGTCTATTGTGGATGTCGTCAACGCACGTGATGCGGTGATAAGCTTTGATGAGCTTCATGAGAAGCTACTCAACAGGGAAATTGCTATTCGTCAACAGCAACCCATCAATTCACTATCTATACTCGCATCAGCTCATCCAACAAACTACTCTCCACATCAAAGGCAGTCCTCACATCAACACTATAACAACACGCCTCAATGGCTGCCATCCCAAGTCAAACAAGATCGTCAATCTCCAATGCTTTACTTGGGAAAATTCAAGCTTGTGGCACTCAAGGCCATTTGGCCAATCGTTGTCCACACTTCAAACTGGCTCCATGTCCAGCAACCTGCCAAACTATGGACCACGACAATCTGGATCTTCCTCGGTGTGGCAACCAAAGGCCAACATTGCCACCTCCTCTAAATCGTCATCACCAAATTGGCTAATGGACAGTGATGCCTCTTATCATGTCATGAGTGACCTAAACAATCTAGCTCTTCACACTCCGTATGATGCTTCAGAGAACGTCATGATTGGAGATGGAACCGGACTTCCAATCACACATACGGGTTCTACATCATTGAATTCCTTTTCTCATTCACTTATCCTTAATGATATATTATGTGTTCCATTTATGAAGTAGAACTTAATATCTATCTATCAGCTATGTCTACACAACAATGTCTCAATTGAATTCTCTTAACCTAGTTTTCATGTAAAGGATTAGACTTTGGGGGCGGTGCTACTTCACGGATAGATGGCCTACCTTTGCACTCAATAAGGCAAGTGTGCACTATGCTGCTACAATGCCTACGTTGGAGGACCGACATAACTGACTGGGGCATCCAGTGAGGATGATGTCTTCCACATAGACTAGCATGTAGATCAATTGTGCATCTGATTTATAAACAAACAGTGATGTATCTGCTTTTGAATTGTAAAAACCATAATTAATAAAGAATCTTCATAATTCATCATACTGGGCTTCCGAGGTTTGACGCAATCCATAAATTGCCTTCCGTACTTTACAGACATGATGTGGTCGATCTTTGTCTAAGAATCCCGGAGGTTGGTGTGTAACAATATCATCATGAAGTGTGCCTTGTAGGAAGGCATTGTTGATATCGAGTTATCTCATGGGCCAAGAGTGACTTGCAGCCAACGTGAAAACTATTCTGATTGTGGTGTATTTCCATCTTTGTGTTGTTTAATCCCAAACACCCATTTGCAACCGAGTACATGTTGAGACGGATATGGAGGTACAAGAGTCAACGTTCCATTTCGGATTAATGCATCAATCTCATTGTTCATTGATGTACACCAAGTTGGTGACTTGAAGGCTTGTGAAGCAATTGTAGGTTATGTTGCAGTAAGCTGGGCATGATAGCTTACTTTCTTTGCTGGCTTGACGATGTTGTTCTTTGATCACACGATCATATGATGAAGATTGGCTGGTTGTTCAAAAGTAGCAAATTCACAGGATGTGATCGAGTTCTCTGTTTCAACAGGAGTAGGTTCCGGTGCTACATAGTTTGTTGGAGATGCAGGGGTTGAGGATCTTGCTTCCGCAGCAGACTGCTGTGGTCCAAACATATTACTTGTAGATTGAGATTTTGGATTGATGAAATAGATAGATGATATCCAGTTCGAAACTTGAGTTGATTCGTCGGATGCAGTGCTAGTTGAAGAGTTACTAAAAGGGAATTGCTTTTCAACAAACTGGACATGCCGAGATGTGATGATATGAGAGGTGGTCTAATGGAGACAGAGATATGCACTTTGAGTTAGCGATTATCCCAGCATCACACACAGTGTAGATTTTGGATCTAGCTTGTGTGTCATATACGGTTTGATCCATGAATAACATAGGCATCCAAATACACGGAGCTTGAGATAGTTAGACTTCTCACCGAATATCCGTGTATAGGGAGAGTCCATATGCAACAACGAAGTTGGCATTCTGTTGATTAAATACACGGAAGTGGCAAAGGCATATGACCACAAGCTGAGTGGTGACGATGCTTGAGTAAGGAGTGTCAGGCCTATTTCCACAATATGATGGTGCCTTCGCTCTGCATATCCATTGTGCTCTAGTGTGTGTGGTAGCGAGGTAAGATGAGTTATGCCATACTTGCCGAGTAGAGGAGCTAATGCAACGTATTCACCACCATTATCTAAGAAAATGGACTTAATCTGCAAATTAAAGTAGTTCTCTACAAGTGTTTTAAATCTGTTAAACAAGTACATCTAATTTTTGTTGTAAAGGATAGAGCCAGATGTACTTGGTGTAGTGATCGACAAAAATAACATAGTATTTCATATGATCAATAGGGAGCACGGGGGAGGTCCATACGTCTGAAAATATAAGTTCTAGAGGTCGAGTGGATTTGAGTGAAGACATTTCAAAAGAAAGCTAGTGACTGTTATTACACTCGCAAGCATTACACTGTATTGAGCTTCGTTTATTCAATATTGTAAGACGAAAGCGAGAGATAATTGTCTAAATGATCTTCATTGTAGGATGCCCCAGTCTGTTATGTCAGTCCTCCAACGTAGGCGTTGCAGCAGCATAGTGCACATTTGCCTTATTGAGTGCAGAGGTAGGCCATCCATATAGACCATTCTTAGCTTGTCCTTGAAGTAGAACCGCCCCCGAAGTCTGATCCTTTACATGAAAACCAGGTTTAGAGAATTCAACTGAGACATTGTTGTGTAGACATAACTGATAGATAGATATTAAGTTCTGCTTCATAGATGGAACATGTAATATATATTAAGTTCTGCTTCATAGACATAACTGATAGATAGATATTAAGTTCTGCTTCATAGATGGAACATGAAAACCAGGTTTAGAGAATTCAACTGAGACATGTGTGATTGGATCGCGGCCATACCCTTAGGGGCTCAGTCCCCCTGGTCCTCCCAATTTTTTATTATTTTTTATTGCAATTTTATTTTTTGCCCAGTGTCATCTTTCTTCTCATTTCTTTTCACAACAATTTTCTAGTTAGGTCTTGAGTGACTTTACCTCTTATGGATTTTGAGTTCTCAAACTCTTTCTGGCATCTTTCATCAATCAATGATCGTCATTTTCATTTAGAGTTTTTTTGATGTTTTTTTTTATTTCAGTTATTATTGTCTCGATTCGGTTCTATAAAGTTATTTATGTTATTTTCATCTCTGTGTAATAAACTTGTACTATTTGTGTAAACAAATTAGGTAATATAAACGAATTGAGTAATATTAAATGGTTTAACTTTTTTTTATCATTGTTTGAGATGATAAAATTATATTTTTTATAACTATTGAGCAGGTATAATATTTTACTACCCCCTAAAAAAAATTATTTCCCCCCATTTAAAATTTTTTTACGATTCCCTCTAATTTTTTTATATGTCCCATTCTAAATTTTTTTTTACCCCCTAACAAAATTTTCACAATCCTTTCTCGTAAATTGAGAAGGCAATGGTTTAACAACATCAATTTTGATAAAAATAAAAATAAAAAAATAAAAAAGAACATGTTGTAAATACACAGAATTTTATATAAATGTGTATTGTGACCGTTTTAGGATTTATGTCTTTTGTAACTCCCGCTTCTAAACCTCTCTATATAGAGAAGTCTAATGAAAATAATAGACACACTTTTGACAAGCATTCTAATATCTTCTTTTCTCTTGCAAATTATTTAGATTACAACACGTTATCAACATGAGCTCTTTTCCACTATTTGCTCTCCAGGTTTTTCTTTAATGGCAATAACTACCCCATTTTATTTTCATTTCCTTTGTGTGTACGTGATTTGGTTTTCATCCCGTATCTGCATTGAGGCTAAAATGGCAGTGGCTATCCTTGACTGTAGTTGGAATTGTTTTTTCATTCCAGTATTATTTGATAAGATATCAAATAAGTTATTTGACTTTTCGTAGTCCTTCGAGATGCCTTAATATTGGTTGAGATTCTAGGTGAATGGTTTCAGCCTTCTTCCAGTGTCTTCAGCCTCAATATCAATTTTTTTTCTAAAAAATTCAGTTACCATTCTAAGTTCATGCTGAAAATAGAGTAAAAATGCGAAGCATAAATTAGTTTCGAGGAGTCACATTGACTTGTTCTGAAATCTACCTCCTATAATCATGAATGTTGATGGTTGTTGGTTGTTGGTTGTTGGTTGTTGGTTGTTGGTTGTTGGTTGTTGCTCCACCATACCAATAAATTATGATTTTCTCAACCCCTATGGTTTTTCTTAGTTTTTCAACCTCCAAAACCTTTTGACGGTTTGTATTATTTAGAATTTTTGCTTTCCTCATGCAAAATATTGATACAATCAAACAATGAAGTGACAAGACATTATCACCACCAATTGATTGTACGTTTTATTGAATCCGTTGGGCTATAAAAGTTGAGTTAGAAGGAATTGTAAAGAAAGAAATGATACCCCAAGGGAAAAAATCTATATTATAAAGTGGCGATGGTCCACGTAGGCGCCGGGTACTGTTTATGAACAGTTATTCGGAAGGTGACGTGGCCAACGCCGATTGGTCCACGTCACCATTTTTTTTTTTTTATTTGGGTTGCAAAAAATCTTTTAATTTTTTTCGACCGGGTGACGTGGACGACGCCGATTGGTCCAAAAATTTTTATTTTTTATTTTTTCTAGGGGTACAAAAAATTTTTTTTTTAAATTTTTTTCGAGCGTGTGACGTGGCCGACTCTGATTGGTCAAAAAAAAAAAAAAATTGGGGGGTTGGTACAAATTCTAGGGTTCGTTGACCACGGGTGAGCTTCCCATGATTAATAAACCCTTCACGCATAACCATTTTGTATGTGCTGGTGTATGTTTTGTTCCCCGTACACTGAGTGCACGGGCAATTACTAGTCAGCAAGTAAAGCAGGGAACCACGGGCTGTAATCAATTAATCCTATTGAAAAGGGGCCAATCAAAGAAAGTGCGAGGAATGTTACGACTGGAGAGATGCAACCTGCCTTATTTAAAATTTAAAAAAAAACGTTAGCCATTGATAACTTTAATAAGGACCAGTGGCTCGCGGATCATGTACTTTGAATTTATATCATCGAGATAGGGGTCTGGAATTATATATAAGGTTTGACCTCACCTGAAATGGGTTGTTCAATGACACAACAACGTACCCAATATATTATCAATTAAGTTTGTATCCGAAGGGTCAGATGTACGCGGCCTAACCCTTGTAATTATACAAAAAGACCGTTTCCGTTGCGACCCAATATGCATTGCATCATTTGATATATTGAGTTCCAGCAACTTCACTAAATAGAAACACTGAAATTTAATAGAGCCATTTTGATCTAGTCCATATTAGTACAAAACTAAAAGAATGAATAAAAGTTTATTTAAAAAAAAAAAGAATGACGTTGATCATCAAAATTTATTTAGTTTGGTGTCCATTTTTAGACATTTTTGAAAATGTCGTGAAATAAATCAGGTCCAATATTATAATTTAAATGAAAAAATGTTTACATTGTTATGCCACCTCGTATTACAATTTACAACCGCAATGACCTAACCGGGTTTGGGTTAAATCAAACCAATCCAAACAAACCAAATACGGGTTATATTGGTTCTAACCCATATTAGTTTTTTCTTTTTAATAATCTGTTACACATTTAGAAGATTGATTTTATATTTATTTTTAATTAAATGGAAGGGATATTTAATTCTTCAAAATCCCTCATATTTCACCTATCTACATATAGGGCTGGGCATTCAGAATTCGAAAATTCCAATCTAAAATCAATATTCGAGATTTCGGGTTGGATCGGAATATGATTTCAGTTCTGAATTATATTTTGGATTGGATTGAAAATATAAGGTGAATTTTTGAATTTCCGAACTTTTTAAAAAAAAATCATTTTTTCAAAAATATTTTTGAATTTCTGAAATAGTTCTTCTAGTTCTTTGAAATATTTTCGAATTTCAAAAATATTTTTTTAATTTTTATTATTGTTCAAAAATTTTGAATTTTCGAATTCCGATTTCCGAATTTCGAATAACTATATGAAACGGATCAGAATTCAAACTTCACTTCCAAAATTAATTTAGTTAGAATAAAAAATAAAAAATTTCGAATTCCGAATTCTGAATGTCTAGTCCTATCTACTGGACACCTTCCTTAGTCAAAACTTTTTTGTCTCATTCACTATAGATTAATAACAAAGCATTGATTGGGATTATGGGAAAATAGACGGTTCCACTTTATTATTAATCTATAATAATTTATATAGATGAAAAGGAGGCAAAATTGCTGGATTGGTATTTTTTTATAATTAAATTAACATTTTATTAATAAATTTCAAACTCCATACAAAAAAAATACATCTTCCCTTGATTTTTCCGACTACATACAAATTTCAGAATACAAAACTCCCGCATAATTTTGGTGATCGTAATTCGTATCTAAGGAAAATAAGGTGCTGGATTGAAACACACGAGAGGGAGCCAGGAGGGTAGGGTTGGAATAAAGCGTCAAGATTCAAGATTTTGCTACTAAAATTGTGATCAATAATCTTTTGGTCAATAAAGTATTTTCAAAGCCGTAATTATGGAAATGTAAGATACTATCGCCTAGATGATTGTAGGTAGCCTAAGCTCACGGTGGGAAAAGGTACCATAGCATTTGAAACTGAGAATTTTCACTGTAATCTGTAATCGATTAAAAATGTATGATACTATCGCCAAAATGATTGTAGCCCTAAGCTCACGGTGGGAAAAGGTAGAGTAGCATTTGACACTTAGAATTTTCACTTTAGTTTTGGTTTGGTTTCATTTTAATTTTCACTGTAGTCAGTAATCAATGGCGGAGGGAAAATTTAGGGGTTTAAATTTTTTTGGGGTATATCAAATTTATTTTTAGAGCCTTAAATAAATTATTCTAGGGGCATTAAATTTAAAATAAAATAATTCAAGAGAGAATTACAACCTAAACGAACTAGCAACAAAAATAAATATTTAAAAGTAATTCAATCTTTTTAAATAAAATATAAAGGTAACCGTTTTAAGTATACACATATATCAGATCATTTTTTTCAAAACTAAAATTAAAAAAATAATTAAATCAATCAATCAAATACTTAGATTTAATAATTTGAAAAACACTAATAGACAATTTTTCAGCTAAAAATAAAATCCATGGGGTTAGGAAGTGGGGGTGGCATGGGGTAGGAGTGAGGTTAGGCTAGGATGAGCCCTACATATTGTCAGTAATTGATGTGAAGTGATTTAGCGCAAGAAATTTGAAACAAGAATCACAAGAAAGTAATTATTGGACAAAAATACCCTCATAATGAATTAATGCTGGTATAAGATTTTGGGTTAGTTTTTTTAGGATTTAGCATTTTGGATTTTAGAATTTAGGGTTTAAAATTTAGAATTTAGGATTTAAAGTTTAAAATTTTAGTTAAATTTTAAAATTTGAAGTTTGGGGGTATTTTTGTTCAAAAAATAATTTCTTGTAATTCTTGCTCATAAATTTCTTGTGTTATATCACTCCTGGTAATAGATTAACAAAAAAGCCTCACGGCGGTAATTGAAGAAAAATTAATTTACATTTCTTGTTTAAAAAGTATTAGAAGGAAATGTGTTTTAATGCAAATGAAGAATATCTATTAATAAACAACAAAATGTCTTATAAAATGAAAGAAATTAAATAAAATAAAAACCATTTTTAGTATAATTATCCTAATAAATAATTATTAGTTCAATATTAACAATGGAGTTCAGAACAATGATTTTATGCAAACATGTAGAAAAATGGTTACGGGTAAAACTGAAATAAAAATATGATAATGTGCCTTATTTTTTTTTTATATAAGATTCTTGAATTTGCTTATTACTCAAATCTCTTGGGTTTATGAACTGGTGCTTTAATTGTTACAGGTGATCTGAAATATGATTCTCATTATTTAGATCCTTTTAGATTCGAAAATTATGGGTTGTAATGAATTCGAACCAATCAAAAAGCAACGGTCAAGTCTTCATTCATCTGGCCTTCCTAAATTAACCTAAGATCCTATACAAGCTACAACCCAATCCATGGGATTCAATTTTCCCTATTTACCCCCCTAATAATCCGCGTAACCCCAACATGCCCTTCTCGTATTACTATATAAATCACTCTGTTATCTTCCTTCTAAACACCACCATCTGATAAACCTTCTGCAAAACAAGTTTTCTAACTTCCTCTTTCTCAGTACAAAAAATTCCAGAAATGGAGAAAATGCAGGAAAATCTTGAGGAATCCAAAAGCATATGTGTGGTTGTCGCTATTTACGAGGCCTTAAGCCGCCAAGATGCGGCAACGATCCAGAAGATCCTTGCTCCCGACCTCGAGTGGTGGTTCCACGGCCCGCCGTCGCACCGGTTCTTGATGCGCCTCCTTACCGGAGAATCAGAAACAGGATTCACCTTCGATCCGCAGTGCGTTTCGTCCGTTGGATCTATCATCCTCGCGGAGGGATACGATGAGCGCCGCTCCATAGCCTGGGTTCACGCGTGGACTGTCACCGATGGTGTAATCACGCAGGTCAGGGAATACTTCAACACCTCACTCACGGTTACGAGAATTGAAACTCCAGACGAATCGATTGCGAGCTGCAGCAGTAGCATGAGTAGCAGCAGCGGCAGGAGTAGCATCTCGTCTCTTCATTGCCCATCCATCTGGGAAAGCAGCTTACCGGGTCGGGTCGGGAAGTCCGTGCCCGGCCTTGTGCTTGCCATATGAAAGCAAGCCTATTTTTATTCTGCTCTGCTTGTATGAGAGCAGCGGACCGGAGTATGTCGAAATTCACAGAAGAACTTCGTGAATTGCGCGATTCAATCTGAACAATGAAATGCAAGACTCGGCAGTTTCAGGGAACAACCGTTCCCATCATTTTTGGGTTTTTATTTTTATGCCTCGTAGGAAAAAGATTTACAACGAGAAAGAGTATTTAACAAGTACAGAGTTAATGTCCACGTGTAGCCTACGTATTCGCTCATCAATAAACAAAATAATCCGCGTTTCTTCAAGTCGGCTGACGATTTCTTCACGGCATCAATTAAAACGTCAGCCGTGTGATCAAGGAGGATCGTACGGCCACCGCTCATCTTCCTCAAGTGGCATGAAACCAGTGTCATCTTCAATGGCGCAAACCAGTCCTGCAATCCGGCCAAGAGTTGCACTTCCCTGTGACGCCTGTGGCAACAAATGAGATGCCAACATCCCCTCCTCAAGATGAGCGTTCC